>OMNZ01096674.1:4317-18330 GCA_900303255.1 Lesueurigobius sanzi
AACACTAACTCATTCTTAAATCAATTGAATCATAGGGTTTACTCCCATTATTATTAGCTGGTGAACGATCTCAAGCTCATGCTGAACTTCACGTTACAGCTACAAACATCCATGCATAATGCGCTGCTGCTACCCCCCCCCCCCCTCTTCCTACCGAGAAATAAATTTGCCGCACACAAACAAGCTAACCTTCCAACGCTCAGGACTCAGGGCTCCTTAGCTGTCAATTACCTTCTCCACTTTGCATACCGAAGGCAACAGCCGCCCAGGCCAGTTCATTAATTGATCCGAGGTATTCCCGATTGAGGAAAATACAGCTCGATAGGACGTCTTTCCAAGGTCCGTCCGTTGGGAGGCTCCCAACACGCGCCGTAATGTACCAACGGACTTCCTTTGCCACGGCGCCGACAGCATCTCGGTGCGTGGGCCTCATTACGGGGGGAAAAGTATCTGAAAACAAATTCTGCTACACCATTGATCCACTCAGCGAAATACCCCGGGCTAAATACAATTGAGCCAGTCATAATTACAGTTTACCCTTGTGTTTGATGAGGCATTGAAAGGAAGCGCTCTCTGGACATGTGTGTGCGCAGGCGATATATGGACTTTTATCTCCTCTCAGCTCCGGAGCGGTGCTTTTACAGGACTGTACTTACATGTTCATCACGTACTGTATAGGTATGTGTTTGATTCAACTACGACGGGACAGTGCAGGGGATTTTATTCATTTATTTTCATACAGAGCAAGAAAACAATACTTTCAGCAATAGAATCTGAATGATGGATAGAGACAGGGTTACATTTTTGATTTGACTTTTGATACATTGGTTGTAAGTATTTTTTTTGGAACTTGGCTTTATTATAAATAAGTTTGGGGTCACTTTTTATTTTGCTTTCAACGCTAATTACATTGTATCATTCTCATTGAAGGCATTGGACTGTGAATGAACACGTGTAATTATGTAGGAAATAAGAAAAAAAGGTTCATCTTTTCTGTTTAAAAAATGTGTGCATAGATAAATTGCATGCCTTCAGTGAGAATCTACAATGTAAATACATACATCAAAAAGTGAACTTTTGAGCGGCAGTGTGTGTATATGGAAAAATCCTGACATAATATAAGAAAAGCCCATTTTGAGAAAACAGATTTTGAGTTTTATAATGTTAAAACTTAAGAACTCACTTCCCCGCACACTTTTGAGATTGGTATCTTCTAGCCTGGCGTCACCAGACTGACATCGTGTATGAGATGCATTGGAAGACAGTCTGGGATTGTGCCGTTGGTTGGCTCAAACTCTGGTTGAGAACGTTACCAGACCAATCGCAGCACGGGAAGCGGGACTTAGCGATGAGTCATTTTCAGCTAGTCAACAAATTAGTCAAGATGGCGGCCGCAACGCACTGCCTTGTCTTCTGTTTTGAATGAGCTGAATGTGTCCTTACAACCACAACAACTGGCAACAACTGGCTGCTCGGATGGTTTTTCCAGGATGTTTTCGTCACTCTTCCTACTGCGCTTACATCACATCCGTGTTTCTCAGATTGTTTTTCGATTGGTCTCTAGTCTCGAATTTGAAAGCCAGCCAACGGCGCAATCCCAGACTGTCTTCCAATGTATTTCATTCATTGGCGTACACTGGAGTGAGGATCTTCTACAAAGGAAAAGACAGTAGGCCTACAACTTGGATCACATAGAATTGTGAAGGAGACGGGGAGCTTTACAACAATTCCCGGCGGGTCATGTTTGTGACAGAGAACAACCCTGGAGACAGTGGCAAGCTTTCAGCACTAAATCCAAAGCCACAAGTCAACAAAATGTCATAAAACAAACATTGTAAAGGTTTTTTTTTTATTATTTGACATTAGAACTAAGATATTGAGGGAGAAAACTAGACAAGAATGGTAAAATCTATGTTTTCGCTTTGGGTTGAATACTACTTGCATTGAGTCCTGCTGATTGTAGTAAAGAAAATGTAATTAAACATGTACCCAAGCCAGGTGAAAGTTTTGATCCTCCTGTGGACTTTCATGTGCTTTGCTCGATCTGGCCCAAACTGTGTTGAACTCGGGCACCAGTGATTTGAGTCCGTCTCTTGTCGCCTCGATGGCTCCTTCTCCACAGGAAAGTCCAGCTTCATGTGGACCCCTCACAGCACTGCTCCCTATTAAGCATTTATTCGAGTAACAAATACTTGTGGGTTTTATTTGTACTATGGTAATGGTGGGTAGAACTAAACAATGCAACTAAGTTTATTAAAAAAGAAAACAGCTATGTGTGGATCTTGTTGATAGTTTTACATGTACCTTACTATATTATTCTGAAGTAATTGTACTATTGTGAAGGTTTTTCCCCTGCCCACTGTGCCACAGGAGGGAAAGGTCTCTGGGGGATTGACGTGGGGTGTTTGCAGTCTACACTGATGAGCAACTGTCCAAAACATGTCAGGAACTCACAGCTAGACACAAAACATGGTGGAAAACAGGCAACTAACAAGAAAGTCTGTAAGGCAGGGGGGGGGAATATAATGAAAAAGTTACTACCATGCACGGACTCCACCTGTCTGTGTCGGGATGCACGTTTTGATTAATGTTATCTTCTCAAAACATGTACAATAGCCAAGTTCCTTCTGCAAATTTGACAGATTTACCCTCAGTGGACTCAGGAATCAGCACAGCAGCAGAGTAGGCGACACAAGTGAAAGATTTGTGCTGTAAAATTGATTTGGCAGATTGGTTTCCTCTGGTTGCTCCGGTTTCCCCTACAACTAAAAACACATACAATAGGCAAGGATGATATCTGTGTGACTGCGTGGTGGTGGTCTGGAGGTCTGTCGGCACCAAGATGTGGGCAGCTACACTTCTGTCAGTCTGGCCAAGGATAGCTGTTTACCACTAGAGTTCAGGATCACGATGTCATCAGCCAACGGCAAATGGACAACGTTTGCTAGTAGCTGCAAACATGGCAGATTTTCATGGTAACAGTGGATTTTCCCAAACTCTATTGTGTTGGTGGGGTGAATGTAAAACTGTCCCATGTAAAGCGCTTTGTGACTATCTCTATGAAAGGCATAAAGCTCTTCTTCTTAAAACATAAAAATATATACAGTACATATATCTATCTATATATATACAAAGGAGCTGGACAGTTCTTTGACATGAACGGATCCCAAACACTGCACTATTCACAATGTTGTTTCCAGCACAGAAGCCCTCTCCTCTGGAACAGTCTGACTTCAGGTTCTCTGCTGAGAACATTCATGTTTTTGTAAGAGCAGACGGCAATGTCCATCCATGCAATTGAATACATAATCTCTTTGAGGCAACAGTTGTTTATGATACTGGGCTAAATACAAACAAATAATAATCCATTCATTCAAGACCCACCGTTTTAGTTAAGCATTTATCTGATTTTTCCATCTTATTTACAGTATATATTTCTTCATCTTTACCTAAGATTTACCTTAGTCCTCGCTAGTTTAACATATATCTGATATTTATTTATTCTAATCCTATTTATGTATTTTGATATTTTGTAAGTATTTATGACTAACCCTTTATATGGTGTCTACTTGTTCAACCTATTTAATTATTGCATGGACATTGCTTTGACTATCTTTAGGATGTCCTCTGTCTCAGGAACCTTTTTGGCTGGGTGCTGTGCGTGCCCTGGCTCGGTGTCTGCTCGGCTGTAGCTGATGTGCTGCTCCCGGTGCAGACGGCTCTTCCGATAGTAGTCCTTTAGCTGATTCATCTTTACTCGGCCTTAGGTACATTTATTTTATTTTGTGTGCCATGCATGTCTGGGGCAGTGTTGGCATGTCTATGTACATTCTGTGTGTTTATCGTGGGGGTCGGGTGGGTAAAACTCAATGAATCTGGGCAATAATTAAATATTGAAAATTGAAAATGGCCCTTGAATTTACAATTTCCATATAGTTCTATGGAGAAGCATTATATAAATGCAATAATTACACTCCTTATTGTGAAGATTTGGCAGTTTATTTGTTTTACAGGTAAATGTGTATATGTCAAGAGAATGAAAAAGAAAAATGTGCTGCCTGCAGCGTCTAATAAAAAGGCAATTTCTACAATTATAATTCTGATGTCTGACCTCGCCTCCACCTCGAAATTATACTACATGTACAAATCCAATCCCTTAAGTATTATCTAGACACACAAGCCTGCAGTCGTGGTACAAATACTAAATACTCGTAGCCCCTGAACCTCCTCTCCCTCATTTCCAAATCAGAGTGTGAGGAAATCCATCACATCCTCTGTTGGTTTCACTCGACTGAACCAAATCCTGATGCCGTTGGACTCTGCCGTCGTTAAATGAGACAATTAGAGGCTCATTTAAAGATAATTAAAAATAAATAAATGAGTGCTTATCCCGAGGCATCACTCGAGTGCGCCCCGTCCTGCGGCTTCACCCCTGCCCCCTCCGCAAATGGCTTTTCACAACACCAAGAAACCACAAAGGGGTTTTAGAATAGCCTCTTGACTTCTGTTTAAACCTGTTCTTTGCATTTTAAGAAAGACAGACGATGCATAATCTAGCCTCATTATTTAGAGAGGTGCAAATAGAGCTATGCCCAAAAAGAAATTGAATAAGTAATAGACATTCCCTTTGCGATTTAGAGTCTTGCCCAAGGACACAACAATTATATATTGGAGGAAACGGCTTTTTTAGAGCTGTGGATGTCATAAAATGCATTACAATGGATTAAAACTGGCATGAAATCTAACGTTCTTGGAAAATAATGATTTTTACAGCATAAGTTCGTCAAAAATACAAAAACTATGGTCCAAAACAGATTCAAATGCAGTTATATAGTTACAATGTTGAAACTCCCCCCAAATTACAGCAAAAAATACTGCCTGGACACTTTGGCTGTTCATGTCACAAGAAAGATTTTTTTTAAATATATATATACAGTATATACTGTATAACAGAGTGCTTCAGATGTTCTCTTTTTGATTGCCTACACGGTTTACTTTTGCAAGATAGCATTCTTACCTTATTGAAATGTCCCCTTTCCCTTGTTTGATGGAATCTATCTACTATAAGTATTTCAACATTAAAATGTAATGTGCTACACTTATACTGCCCTGTGTTCTCTTTGGTTGTCTCTTCTTTCACAGCTGAAGTGATGGGAGAGCAAACAAAACTGTCCTCCACCTTTTTGAAGTCCATATTCCTTTCCTGGACAGTCCTGCGCTCAAAGTGTGTTCACCATGTCGCTATAGCAAGCCGTTAGCTGAAAAAGAGCTTGTTTTTACTGTTGTATAATGTATCATTCTCACTAACGCCTGCACAGGTTGCTCAAGGCCAACCCCCGGATCAAGACCGGGCCCCCTGTCTTTCAGCTGGCCTGGGAACGCCTTGGGATCCCCCAGGAAGAGCTCGAGGAGGTGTGCGTGGATCGGGAAGTCTGGGCCTCTCTGTTCAGACTGTTGCTTCCGCGGCTCGCCCCGGATGAAGCGGAAGAAAATGGATGGATAGATGATCCACAGGTGCATCCTTGGTAAATTATTCACATTAAGGAATCAAATGAGAAACACCCAACATTTCAATTTGAGAGTGTAAAATGTCAGTACTCTGCCTGGAACACATTGCACCAGAGATAAGATAAATCTTAATTGAGTCCCTTATGGCTCCTCCTGCAGGTGAAGCTCTCCTCCTCTCATCATAAGGAACTTCTGAACCGCTCTGGGTCTGACCAATGATCAAAAACGTCAATACCGAGGCACCCAAAAGAATGGTCTCAATTATGCATTACATGTCCATTCCAACCAAAGTTACTTGGTATTGATCCTTTTAGAATTATTCCTTCAAAAATCTGTATTCTCCATCCAATAACACTTCAGATTCAAGAAATGCAAAATTTAGTTTTCTCCCTCGGAAACATTATCATTCCAACATGACAAGAATAAAACATAGTAAACACGCGGGTAGAATCCACTGATTCAGATTTAAATGAGTCTTAAAACAAAGTAAGATATTTGGAGCCAAAATAACTCCTCTAAAACGGTCTAATCTTGTTTTAAAAGGGTTGTTGTTTCCTTTCAGCGAGAGACGACTGTAATCTATAACTTACAAGTCTGATCAAAATCCCACACAAGTCCTGAAAGCTTGGCCAGATGGGACGAGATTGTGCTCACTCGAATTAGACTTTTCAGAAGGCTGTAAAAAAAAAAGAAAAGAAAGAAAGAAAAGAACACTGAGAAAAGTAATCTGAGATGTTCTTGAAATAAGTAGATTTGCTCTTGATTAGAGTTGATGGCGAGTCAAAATTACTCAAAATGAAGTGAAATATTCTGAATTCAAGCACATTTAGCTTATCTGGAGATCACTTTTTGCAGTGAAGAAGCAAAAAAGTAGCTAAAATACAACAAAATAAAGGGGAAAGAAGGAGGAAAAAACTGCAGAGTGGTGTGTCTTTGTGGCCAAAACAAATCGATAGAGCGAGCAGATGAATCCAAGCCTGGCTCATCAGATGGATCCTCTTGGGAAAGCTGCCGCCTTCCCTCTCCCCCACCGCTTCCTCCTGCCCTCCCCGCTGTACACCATACACCCATTACCAGACAATCCTCACCAAATCCTGGCCAAAGCCCGCGGATCCGGCAGAGCAACAGTGGGATCAGCTCGAGCCATCCACCGCGGCAGATTCACAAAAGCCAGAGAGGAATTTTTGGACATTTTAAGGAAATATTGTTTTGGAATTTGATATGGAGTTGGTCCGGGGGGAATGGGCTGTGTCTTATATACAATCTAACGAGCCTATAGTTTAGGGACACTGCAGGGAAAAAATGATATTCATTTGAAACCTTTACTGTATATTACTGACAAAATCTTAATCTAAATTATGGATAAACCCAGTTTTAAATGTATGGTTTTATTTTGTTGATATAATTGTTACAAAGAATTGTTCAGAGAGACGTTTGGATATCTTCAGTGCTTAAACAAACTAGTTATAAGTGAACAGATCTGTAAAATTGTAACATCTAATTTCACCTTGCTTTTTGGGGTTCAAAACTCAATAAATCAGGCCAGAGAAAGGCTTTGTTGTAGCTGATACTCGTGGAAGAAACCAGCACAGTGTTTTAAAAGATTTTAATATGTATTAGCCCAGTACAAAAAAGGCTGTTATATGTGAATAGAGAAGTGTAGTATGGGAGGAGTGCAATGCTTCTTTTTTTTTTCTTTTAAATCAGGCTAGGGATTAAATATTGAAAAATCCCTACATATGTAAAGTTTGGAGTCTGTAGGAGCTGCTAAAGTGGAGATGTTGTCGCCACAATGTGAGAAAAATAGGTTTTGAGTAAATGGTAATTCACGTTAGTAACTAATGGACAGAAGACGTAGCAATGTATTTGTTTCCAGGTGAAAGTTTAGATGTTACATTAGTAGTGTCTCTCTTTAATATCATTCTAAAGTTTAAAATTGAGGAGGGCAGCTCAAATTCAATGCTGGAACCTATGGTAATTGCCAAAATGCTGATTTCTAATGTTTATTGCTAATTTCTCTGTAATTCCTGGGCCAATCCACATGAAACAACAACTGCCTGAAAATGCAATGTGTTGTGTGTCAGCACATATGGACTAATGTCTTATTATTGTCCCATAAAGGTGTCCAAAAGTGGTGACAATATCCACAAACATGTACAGTATGTGATGTTGAATAGAAAGAACTTTCAGCCGTAAGAATATTATGTCAGGTTTGTGAATCCAATCACTATCAAAAGGACAGTTTATTTTTCTCTCCCGTAGAGTTGTATCGGCACCTGCTCCAACTGATCAGTATTTGATAGCGATGTGATTTGTTCCTGATATACTGTCCTTAGAGTCGACCCTATTTTAGATTTGGAGGAATGCAGGGGAAACTTGTGGGATATCTTGAACCAAACAATGATTAATTCGCACAAAATAAAACCTTACAATGTATTGAAATTATAAAAAAGTCAGAGATTCTTGAAAAAGCAAGAACAGCAAGTGTTTCTTTATCAAGTATCAAATAAATAGATCATATAAGTGAGTTCACTGTAGAAACTGGCTTCATATACGTCAAACATGAAATGAAATATGGCCTTGCGTTCATTAGAACAATTTCCAGACGCCAGTGTTGTGCTGTCAGCGTGCTCTGTTGACTGACTTCTACTAATAATAAAGTATTTTTTTCATATATTTGTATACCATCTGCGGTATTATGACTCACCCAGCTCTCTGTAAGTGAAGTACAATGACTCATATACCAATTAATTACGTCGTGTCAAGTACATGGATTATACTCCGACATGAAGTCCTTGTGTCGACGCAGGGGGAGAAAGGCAGCTAAAAGGAGACATGCCACTTGCTATTCAGCCTTTTTCAAATAGTTCTAGACATTATTGTATAGTCATTGTGTTTTCTAATTGAAGGGGAGACTCTTGTTTGATTGTTTTTTTGGGGACAGTTTGCTCTTAACATACTGGAAACCAATAAATGACCCAATCTTTACAAGGAGTGTAATACGTAGTTGCACTGAATCAATGTTTCCCCAAAGAATGTGTAACTTCATGAACTCATGTACATGTACTCATAATGGGTTTTCTCACATTGTGGTGACTTAAGCATCTCCAAACTTTCCAGTCTTGTACTTAAAAATGTTCAGAAGGCTTATGTTCAGAGGGATTTTCTAGCCTGGTTTATTGATTTTTGATGGGAACTGTTCAGACTGAGACGCATCTGTCCAAATGCGATTTGAAACTACCTCCCGACGGTGGTTTCGATCCGTTTAGCAAAAATCGGATTTCATGTGGTTTGTGACTGTTCAGACTTCAAAACCGCCATCCGGTTCCAATCTGGATGGGCTAAAAATCGGATTTTGGCTGGCAGTCTGAACGCGGCCTTATTGCACTGGCAGATCATTTTACTGACCTGCTCAAATTAACATCAAATTGTATTCTTTCTACAAAAAAGTAATTTCCAGATTTACAGTATAGGCTTCTCTGTCAACACATATGAACTAAGGCAGGGGTGTCCAAACTTTTTTCATCGAGGGCCACATATTGAAGTGGGTACGGCATGGGGGAGCCACAGATTGGTGGCCAGCACAGTCCAAAATTCAACTGGGTTGATTTAACCTCTTACGACCGAGAGTCCCCAAAAATAGGGACATGCTTTCAGATACAGTTACTAACTTACTTACTATACATACTATACTTACTTACTATGTGTTTTTTATGCAGCAAAATATTACGCACAAATAAGTTGCAAATTAGTGACAGCTGATGTGGGATTATCCATTTCTGTTGTTATTTGCTCCACCACAGGGAGCAAAAAGGCCTTTTTGTGTGTTTTTTTCAGGCGTAAATTCATTCAAACCCATGGCAACCTCATTTTATTGTCAAACGACACCATTTATTTTTATTTCACTTCCATCGTCATCTCTAAGCTCTACCAAATGTGTGGACACCAAGATTAGCCATGTGCACCTATCATGTAAAGAAATGATTTTTGGAGAAAAAGGCCTAGGGCTTAAGAGAGAGGTTTAAACCTTCCCCCGCACCTTTAGTTAGTCTGGAACCTGTCTCACAATTAAAATAAAGTTTTTGAGGCTTTAATTGAGCATAAAACCTGTTAAACCTGCAGAAAAAATATCATCTCTGACGACAATTCAACATGAAGATTTTGGGCCACCAAAAATTGGTCTCCGAGCCGCACTTTGGGTATGCCTGAACTAAGGTCTAATTATTTTCTCGTAAAGGTGTCCAAAAGTGGTCTAAAGATATCCAAAAACATGTTGGCCAAAATAAAGGACTCCCACTTTGGCAGTGCAGCACCGAAAAGTCTGCTTTTTCATTTTCTATACAACAAAACAAATTCCATTCCTTCAAGACATAAACAGACACAGGGCATATTTCAGCTTTTATTGCAATAAGAAAACAGTTTGATTGGATGCGATGATAGTGTGTGTTGGCAAAAGTGTGAGTCTGACATTGCTTACATGAGCGGGCGGGGTTTGGGGGGGGAGAAGTTGATTTTTTTGTTATATACCATCGATAGCAAACACAAATCTCCGCAGCAATCATTCTAAGGCATCTTCTGAAATTGCTTACCATTCGCTCGGGACGCGGCTAAACCTTTATATTGTCTTGTTTGTTCTCCGTCCATTTATCTATCTCTCGCTGTTGTGTTTATGCCTCTCTGCCTTTGCCAGGAGGTGGGCAGTCCGTCGAGATGTTGGAGAAAACTTGGACGGAGCGATGAATCGATCGGGGCCGCCGCATCCTGTGAAGGTAAGAAGTCGGCGTGACCTCAGAAAGTCTTTATCATGATCGCCGCGGAGCTTGTGGCGGAAACAGCCCGGGTGCGTAATGAGCAGAGCGGATGCGGTGGGAGGCGGCGCGGGGCAGGTAGGCAACGAGATGAGAGCGTTATGCTAAACTGCTGGTTCAAAACTTCGCTTATAAAAATAGGAATTACAAAAAAGATGAAGAGTTGGTTATGAAAATGGGGTGAGAAAGTAGATGTGCGTTGGAACTGTGAGTAAGAGTGCAAAAATGCTGATTTCTAGGCTTAGTTTTTTGACAATTTCTCTGAAATTCCTGGGCCAATCCACATCAAACAGAACCTGTCGCAAAGTTCAATGTATTCTCTGTCAGCACATATGAACTAAGGTCTAATTATTTTCTTAAAAATGGAGACAAAATTCAAAAGCATGTGCATGATGTAAAACAGTGGTTCCCAACCTTTTTTTGTCTTGCGTACCCCTTGGGCCTTTTATTTCTACTCCAAGTACCCCCTGCCTCGATGGGTTTGATAATTAGTTAGAAAGTGAATGAATAAAACTTCAATTTATCAGTAAAAGGCGACTAAACATTCTCAAACTCTCACTCTTTACAGTTAAATAGCTTTTTTTAACATAATAATCAAAAATACAATTCAATTTGATCTTATTTTGTATCTGAAATTATTCCAAGTACCCCCTTCTAAGCTCTCGCGTACCCCCCAAGGGTCCCTGTACCCCTGGTTGGGAAACACTGATGTAAAACATGGAAGTGGAAATGACTTTCAGCCAGAAGAATAATATTGCAGGTGTGTGAATCCAATCACTATCAAATAATCAGGTACAACATTTGTCTATTTTGTTTATGGAAATGTATTTCAAGAACTGTTTGTCTCCCATAGAGTTGTATTGGTACCTGCTCCAACTGAAATGTAATTCTATAACGTGAATGCAACCTGTACATGCGTTTCGATCACGCAACTTCAGTAGCTACATCGTAGGCAACAATTCTTCAGTCTTCATCTGTACTCTGTAGTTGAAGTATAGGACGTTTCGATCTTAGTTCAAATGACGTCATCAGCTTAATGGTAGCTACAGTATAGCTGCCATTTTGGCGGCCGCTGGCTAGTGCCACTGATTGTGACCCATTCACTGTTAGTAAACACAGGCGGCTGCGCACGCATCAGGGCAACGGAAGTATGGTGATTGTCAAGCTACGCAGGTTCATTATCAGCATTGTCTTACTTTAAAAAGCTCACTTAAACGAATGGCAAGCGGCTCCCACATCCCTGTACAATTACTGAATGGGAGGATGATGTTAGTAAATTTAAGTCCATGTTGACTATTTTGGTTCGAACAGCCGTAAATACAACAACCTGACATGTTGATGCCGATAGTTAAGCTCATCTTATCTTCCTTGCCTTGTGTAAACAATGCTGGGTACACAGTCCGACACTTCCGTTGCCACGATGCGCACGCAGCTTCTTGATGACGTAGGCTGTGATTGGGTCTATCGCCTGGAGAGTTAGACGCCACTTAGAAGCAGAAAAGTCTGCCATAGATAACATTGTGAACATTGGCATCATGTGACAGAGAATATATATATATTGTTTTTCTAGATGTGAGCCACCGGTGTTTACTGTGTAGAGCAGGAGTGGCCAACATTTTTTTTGTTTTTTTTTCCCATGGAGGGCCAAAATGGAAAAAAAATAGCTGGCAAAGGGTCAAACACAGCACTAATTTACATGTAGAATGAGCTGATACAAACGGATCTATTCTTAAAGAACCAGTAATTACCCTTCTATTGAGTAGGACAGGCTGTTGTGGTGTCCTTAGTAAGTACTTTCTGTCTTTTCACTGCAAAAGTGCGTGACTTATTTTTGATCATTCTTGATGTCTGATATTGATTTGTTTTTGTCCATACCGACCTTTGAGATGACTTCTGTTATGATATTGGCCGGTACAAAAATAAATTGATTGATTGATTGAATTGAAAATCGCAGTAGAGTCGAGACAGCGAAAAGGCTTTTGGCTTGTCACTGACTTCCTCTGCCTTTTTTGAAGAAGGCCAGTTTGAGATCTCCCCCTTTCACTTCCAACTGACATTGCACAGGCTTATGGGGAATGAAAAGATTATGCATGTGATGTTACCCCGCCTGGCCTTATGCAAAAAAAGTCAGTTGAAGCCAGTAGCAAGTTATTTTAGGAACCAAAAGCCTTTTTTCGGTCTCGCCTTCTCTCCAAAAATGTATGAAAGTAGATACTTCTTACAAATCTAAAGTACCATCTTGAGGGTCTTTGGGCACCCCGGGTGTAGAGTTTACATTTGCTAGTGTCTGACTGAGGCTCTTTAGACACTACAAACTGTAAAAATCACAGAGAAACGTTGTCTGTCTACCTCTTTAATGCATTCATTTAGTCTCAGGGGTGGAAGCAGATCTTTGGCAAAAACCTGTTGTGTAGTAGCTGGGCTGACAACTGCCACTAACTTGGGTCTTTGCACACAGCCATGTGTTGTTCATGTAGCCATGTGCTCACTAGAGCCATCATGTGGTTATCTTCATGATCGTTCATGTTATAGTCCCTGTCCAGTCCACTCCTCCTCCTCCTCACCATTTTTTCCTTTCCCCCTGCTCTCCCTCTCCTCGTGTGTGCTACCTTGGTTTGTTCATGGGCGGATCCTGGTCCTCCTCCTGCTGAGCTCCAGACCTGCCTCTCATCACCTCCAATCAAACCAGGATTAAACAGCCACCAGACCTCTGCACCAGCGCCAGATCGTTCAGTCACTTCCATGTACCTGGTTGGAGCCAGCATTCCTCCACGCCATCCATCTTCCGTCTGAACCTTGGTCAACTTCCACCCATACTCATTTCACGCCGCTGCAATCCAGGATCCGCCCATTCACTTACCTTTTTGTTAATAAATTGTATGGAAGATTTTTTCTGTCGTCACTTTGTGAATTTTAAATGTTTTCGAATTTCACCCATTGAATTTTTTGAACACTGAAACCTGATTTTTTTTTTGTTTCCAAACTTCAGTCAGTAAATTTTCAGTCCAGTGTTTTACATTCAAAATGAAAATTTCACCTTTTTAATATTTGTTTTATTATTTTTCAATCCATCAAATACAACAGACTAAATTCAAAGTGTAAAATTCACAGTAGAAAAATACTAAAATAAAAAAATTTGCCCTTAGGCAAGGCAAATTTATTTGTAGAGCACAATTCATACACAAAAAATTCAAGCTCTTAAATTCAACAGCAGAAATTCAGAGTGTGGAATTCGCAGTGAAAAAATTTGCAGTAAAGTTCCTGGACGTCAAGACCTGAGCAATCGATCCTGGAGACTGAAAAGGAGAGACACAAGATGTTTCCTATTGGTCGATGTCTTTTGTGGGCGGGATTAACATATGACAAAGACGGAGTTCAGGCTTTAACGAGTCAAATCTGAACATTTTGATTGGTCCTTGTACAGTTTCCTGTTGAACCAGAGGTTGGTTTTGACTCTGGATCGATTGCTCAGGTCTTGATGTCCAGGAACTTTACTGCAAAATTTTTCACTACAAATTTCACTCTGAATTTCTTCTGTTGAATTTAAGAGCTTGAATTTTTTTTACATTGAATATTTTATGGGTGAATTTTTCTATTTGATTTTTTTTTTTACTTTGAATTTTATTTAGACAGTTGTATTTGATGTGTTGAAAAATAATAAAGTGAATATTTAAAAGGTGAAATTTTCATTTCAAAT
>OMNZ01096675.1:0-46107 GCA_900303255.1 Lesueurigobius sanzi
GTGCTGCAGTCAGGATAGCTGGGCTACACCCTGGCATTTTATTGCACACTTGGTCAGGGGCCGAGCGGGCTCTCCCCGCTGGCTTTTTAACGCACCACACATACACTTATGCCTGGTTCACACGGCAGGATTTTTAAATTGTCGGACGATTTTCCAAACCTGAGAGAGATAAAAAAAAGATAAAAAAACGTGGCTATGACACGTTTGGTCGTACAGTGTGTGGTGTGCACCAACACGGCAACATCAAGGCAACATAAACACATCACACACCAGCAGATTTCACTCGCGACCCTTTCTCATGTCAACGGGAAATCTCGCAAAACCTCTCGAGATCAAACGTGACTCCAGCGTTTAACAAACAGGGCGGATGTAGAAGATAGTTTGTAGTTTGTTTTTAACAGAAAAAAAGTATATGAAAAGAAAAGGCGCTGGTCAAAGGAGAGGAGACAGCGCGAGCATGGACTATATTTGCTGGTTGCTACATTATGATGTGGAGGTGAGTTGTTTTCTCTCATAGAAATGTGGCTACGTACAACGCAGATTAATTACCATTGAAATAAACTTCCATTCGGTTCAGAATTATAATTTTAGATCCAATGTTTATGTTGACATAGGATATTTCTGCGTTCTGATTGGCTACTCGCCACAGTAACGGGCTGCACGCTCGGGAGACAACACACATGAGGGGATATCGGGCCAAAACAATCCAACACGTTGAAAATACCCGATTTGCAGTCGGAGCGGTCGCAATGTCCTTCCGATCAGACCAGAGCCGTCGTAACACACCACACACCAGGAGTATCTCATAAGACTATCTTTGGATAATCAGGGTGTCCTTGCGATTGTCGGAAGGGGAGAATCAGGGCTAAAAATCCTGCCGTGTGAACCAGGCATAAGTCAGTGTGGCTGGTCTTCCCTGGCTTTTTAACAGTATGGTTGGAGATGGTGGTGCCAACAAGGAGATGGCAGCTGGAACACAGTGGGTCCTACAGTGTTACTGGTATATAATTTAATTTAATGGATGTGTGACTGATGGTCATTGGCGGTGATCGGTATTTGCAGTCGTCATCTGGTTCGAGATCGATTTGTTTGATTGACATTTTGTATTTTTATTGTTTTTATTACCCATTTAAATTTGTATTTAAATGTGTATGTGATGTGTTTTTTCTCACTATGTTCAGCGCTTTGAGACTCACTGTGTGTGAGGCGCTCTACAAATAAATGATTGATTGATTGATTGCATGGATCACGCCACTTGTAAAACAGGTGTTCTTTGAGAACAGCGGGTAAAAAATCACTTACTGCGATCGAGGCACTAAATTTTCTTGATTGTATTGAGAACAACGTGTTCCGACTCAACAACGTGCCCTGATGAAGACCAATTGTAGAAGCGAAATGTGTTGGCGTTGCTCTTAATCAAATTATGGAAAGCAGAGTGCCTCGATGGTTTTCTTTCATCGCAGTAAGTTATTCATTCATATTATGTTGTTATAAGTTAAGTTATATGAGCAACTAACTAACTGTCAAAAGCTTAATGCTGGGGGAAGTACAGTACACTGAGGCCTATCCTCTTCTTCCTTTTAATCTGTTCATTGCTCACATTGTGTCCCCCTTTCTCTCCCCTTTGAGAGTGAGTTGTTTCAGACCGACCCGCCGACCTGGACACTTCCACTATGGCGCGAATCGTGGATCTAAGGAGGAGGGATGGATTTTATATTGTTGGGATATTGCATCTGTTTTAATGAATGTGGAGCCCTCTGAGGCAAAGCTGTTTTTGTGACACTGGGCTATACAAAAATTAATTGATTGATATTTTGAGGGTGAAATGTAGAATAAGAAATGGGGTTGTAGACATCTCTTCACAGTGAAGTAATGAAATACAGTTGCATTCATATTATAGATGATCATCATTTCATAGTGATTGGATTCAGAAATCTGCCATAGTATTCTTATGGCTGAAAGTTCTTTCTATTGGCCGACATCATGCACATGTTTTTGAATATTCTCACCACTTTTGGACATCTTCATGAGAAAATAATTAGACAGTAGTTCATTGTGCTGACAGAGAAGACATTGAACTCTGTGACAGATTTTGTTTCATGCAGGCTGTCCCAGGAATTACAGAGAAATGTGGCCTGGCGTCACCAGCCTGGCAGTCTGGGAGTCCGCGGATGGGGCAGCAGTTCACATCGAGACTCGAGGCGGGACTAACAAGCCCAGAGGAAACTAGAAACTAAGATCAGAGAAACACGGATGTGATATAAAGTACATGTACAGCGGCCAGGCAACAAAGACGTTGTTTTTAAAAAGAAAAGCCTTCAGCGCAGCCAGTTTTGGTGGTTTTAAGAACAATTCCAGCTCATTGAAAACAGAAGATAAGCCAGTGGTAAAACTTCGCTCTGTTGCGGCCGCCATTTTGATTGTTGTGATTCGAGACCGTGCGCATTATGGGAAATTCTGGAGCTGAAAATTACGTATCACAAACTCCTGCCTCCCGCGCTGTGTGATTGGTCCATCCAGATTTGACCGGCCATTTTGAGCCATTCAAACCACAGACTCCCAGACAGTCTTCCCAGGTATGTAGTACATGGAGGAAGCCTGGCTAAGAGAAATTAGCAATAATGCAAGACAGTAGTCACCAGCATAGAATTTTCAGCTGCCCTCCACCTCAATTTTAAACTTTAGACTTTACTATAGTATAGTTCACTACTTCACTTGTTAATTTACTTGGTTTGGACGATTAGATCTCTATAGTATGTTGCACATAGGCGTCAGTGTAATACTAAACCCACCTAATAAATTATTCAGTACCATTTCCCTGTTCAAAATCTGTTCTTGTGTTGACCAAACATCTGATCTGACAGCACAGTTTAGTTATTGCAGTAGAGCAGAAACAATACGGTAATGGGATTAAAACGCAACAAATTAGAGAAAAAACATCCACAAAAGTAGTATTCAGAGATTTATCTGAACACGGCAAGTGCTGAGACAAGTATATCACGCACACGCAGGAATTACAATGTAAATTTAGTGTAGTGTAGTGAAGGAATACAATGAAAAGAGTCCTCAAGTCACTTCAGATTTATGTTGATATTCAAAAGGCACTATACCGGATTTTTTTTCTTCTTTTCAATTACAACAAACAATGAAAGAGGGATCGAGTAAATTCAATTATTAGTATTGGCCAAAACTCATTCCTAACTTTCCAGACATCTCCAACATCTAATTTCTTCACAAATATGAGTTTATGCACATTTCACAACTCGCGGGTTCACGTTTTAGGGTCATGATCACAGAAAAGCGAGAAAACCAGACTGCAAGTTCTTGAAATTGACAGAAATGGTTCATATTTAGCTTCATAATACTATTGTACTTCCACAAATGCAAGTAAGGTGAGTAATGGTGTCATCAAACCACGCACACAGCCACTGGGACACTAAAAGGTCCCACAATGCACTTTTAACCAGTTTATGATAAAATAACTGCTGGATTAAACAATTTGCTCAGTAATGTAGCTGCAGCCCTGTCATTTGGAGTCCACAGTTTCAGAAATAGGACGCTAGCACATCAACACATCCTAAGAACTTGTAGGTACAAGTTATTTTGCAAAGGAGATTTCACTGGAAGTAATTTTGTGTTCGTTAGAGTGGCCTTGGGCAGATGACTCCTCCTCCTCCTCCTCATTTTTAGAAATTTAGTTATTCACGTTCATGTTCTCGTTTCTGTGCCTATTCTGTTCACTATATCAAATTATTGTATTTTTCTTAAAATTCCAATTAATTGATGTGAAATTACTCATATAACCCATTTGAATGTTGTTCTATGTGTGGTGAAAACTTTAAACCTAAATAAACCACTCAAAACCTTAGATAGCCCCCAAAGGGCCTGAGGAAATGGGAAATGGAAATAGAAGATTATTATTTTAAATGTTTTAACACATGAGATTGTACCATGAAGACTATTACTGGAAAGCGATCGTGTTCTGTGAAAACCCCTGAACGCCTACAGCGCATCAACACAGACAACAACTTAAAACCATCTAATAATAGATACTTCCCCCCAAATTGTGCCACATATTGCTCTCCCCAATAGTTCTAAATAAGAAACTATGGTGCATTGTGAGCAAAGGGGAAACTGTGATCATGTGCAATCTGTGACAGCTCCAGGGCAACTGGCGCGATGACAGGCTGCACCAGAAATGAGATCAGAAGGATCTTTAAAGAGACACTCTCTGCTTCACGCAATCTGCAATCTGCAATCTAAAACCAAAGGCATGAGACGATATATGGACATTTTTGTCTCACAATCTCAAAATTATTGCGATTAACAATGTTATCACAGTAATTATCTGCCATTGCTGAACTGACTATGGATCATCTACTTAATAGTGCCTTCTTTTCTTCACGGTGACCAATATTATTGTTTATTGTCACTGTCCTAGTACTGTCAGCAAAATATAGTATTAAAACTGCTATTATACATTGCAGTAGTACTCATTTATTATACTGTATTTCAGATGTCGATTTGATTAATCTTGCAGCCCTAGTATGCAGATGGTTACTTATTATTCTAACTAGACTGGCCTCATGTTGCAGTAGCTCACTATAGCTAGCGTTAGAATAGATGTGGTTGTTTTTTTTGAGCTTGTGATATCTTGCTAACTTAGCACATTGGATATTTTTGCTCCAGGATAGGGCTGGGCCATATCATATCGTATATCGATATACCGGTATGAGTTTTGGATATCATTGTTATTCTTTATATATCGTTGTGGATGCGATATAATTAGCATGTGACTGAAGTCAGGCCCAGTGGCAGATGGAGGTCACAGCTAATGATCCACCCAGCTCTACTCAGAGCAGCATAAACACTGACTGTGAAGGCTTTAGGGGCAGCTGCTTAAAACGTCAAATGATTTAAGGGTATGCTGCTTACGTAGATCAAATTTGAGAAAGAAGAAATTCCCAATAGGTGTAAAGCTGGGATTTTTAAATATTTTATCTGTTCTCAATTATATCGTCAAATATATCGTTATCGCGATATTTCTTTTTTATATCATGATATCGATTGGTCATACCGCCCTGCCCTACTCCAGGAGCAGCTAAATGTTGCTCAATATGGACATGCTATAGCTGTTTTAAAAGCATTTTAGTCGTTGGGTTTGTTTCAGATGCATTTAGTCCCTCTCTGTCATGCTCTGATCAGACGTTCTACTCATATGAGCAGCACATGTCAAACATGTATCTGACCACATTAATGAGTACGAGTACGAGCAGTTGGTATCGGTGCATCCCTAATTATCTTATTATTAGGGTCATTCCTCCAAATCGGTGCCTTTTCGACTTTGTCTGCCAAATATGTGGATTTATGCAGGAAACTGGTAACAGGAGTGACGTGACATAAATGCCCCCCCTGTTCAAGTGTTCAAAAACAGTTAACAGTGAAACATAGAAGACGGACAGAGAGTCAGACTCTGGCTCAGATGGAGGAGAAGTTCTTCTGATGGAACAGTTTCATGTGGGCGATGTCAGTGGAACGTACCATTAAGTTATGAAAGATTTTTGTAGTTCGGTAACAGAAATGACAAAAACTTAGGGACCAGTATAAAACTGTGATTTCATAGAAAAAAAAAATCAAATTTTTGTCCTAAAAAGAGTAAAATAATAAGTTCTGATTGAGAGCAATATAAATATGTGATTATGTTGTAGTTATAGCAACAATTTACACACATTTCACCTTGTTAAAGAGAAACCAAGGGCAGGGACGGCCTGTGCTATTAACCTCTTAAGCCCGTGGTTGTTTTTTCCGAATTTGTTTTTCCCAAAACCACATTTTTATACAAATAAAGTTGATTTTAAAACATTAAATATTGTTAAAATTGGTTTGAAATGATATATTATTACAAAAAAACTATCTACAATCAACAATTTGTTTAGGGATAGTGATTTTGTGGCTGTTCATTTCCTTGGGACGCAAAAGGCACCGATTTGGTGGAATGACCCATTATTCTCTATCAAAATGGCCCCAATCAGCGTTTCTTTAGCTTTATGAAGTTAAAAATGTTAAACTCATCAACTGATTAATCAATTGCCAAAATAATCATTAGTTGCAGGCTACAGCCCTAGTTCTGAACAAATGATGGGGTCAAACAAGCCCTCGTCGCGAGCCTTTAGCCTGGAATTTTCTTTTTCATTATTTAAGTATAAAAACACTATGTTCAACTAAAACGATACAAGTTTTGAAGTTAAATTTACTCAAATTAAGATATGATCATTTTGAGTTTAAAAAATCTGCTTAAAATGGAAAGCAGACATGTTATTTCCAGTAAATTGAGCTTTATTTTCTAATTTTAAGTTTTAATGTGTTTTTTTCTTAACTTAAGCACAAAAATTAAAAGGCAAATATTTACAGTATTTAAGACAATCGTATTTCTATATGAATTTTTCTCCGTGTACTCTGTTTAAATGGTCATGATTTCATCTTTATGGACTTATTCAACAATAAATTTGTGGGAAATATGATGACGCCTCCTGTAAGCAGACCACTTTACAAAATCCGACTGCATCAATGTCTCGCACAGAGTCTGTCAAAACCGATCAGCTCTTGATGCACTGACAGCGACACTTCCCATTTCGGGGGCGGCCGCATTTAGAAGCAGCCGAAGAGGGGTGACTTCCTGGCTGTAACGGCGGTCTCCATAAAGACACAATTGTGAGCAGTGTTCCTCTTGGGAAAGCCTCCACCTTGATGAGGAATGTGTTTACATAGCAGATTCCAGCTCCACCCATTTAGCAACCACAACTATAAGTGAGCATTTTTGGTCGTGACGTAGTGGGCTTCTTACACGGACCCTGAATGTATATTGAAAGGTTGCCGTTTTATGCTTAAAAGAGGCTGAAATGAGAGATGACTTCAGTGTTAAGCACAAATTCAAAAGGGATTGTGGCGGTAAAGGTGATCTGCCTATATAAATCCTTTAATTCAATATTAATTTTGGTGAAAAATGCCACTTTTTACTAACTTTTTAAATGTTCATGCTAAGAAAAGAAGCATGAAATAGAACCGCCTGTCCAAATATCTTGCACAACCTTTTAGATTACAGGGGAGAAAATTAGAGACCATGGGGGCCACCATAGTCACCAGTTATTAATGGGACACACTGAACTTAAACTTGACACCTAAGTGCAAAATACTACTCTACTAATAATAATATTAATACTAAATACAGTAAAAATCTGCATCAAAGACTAAACATTCACAGAAAGCATAAAAGGCCAGTTATAAAGCATTAAGTTCCCATTTCAATTTGGGAATGTTGAAAGATACTTTCATAACTTCCTTTTGACTGAATGAAAAAAAAGAAAATCACATGCTGCTGATGTAGCTGCAGTGAGGCCATGCCACTTCCTGAGCTTACAATCACAACAGCTTTCCAGGAGAGAAAAGCTACAAACAGTGGGCCACTCAAATCCTCACTTTTCAGAATCTAAAACAACAGCCAGGTGAAAATATACAGCTGCTCATAAGTTTACATAC
Source organism: Lesueurigobius sanzi (assembly GCA_900303255.1). Lineage (NCBI taxonomy): Eukaryota > Metazoa > Chordata > Actinopteri > Gobiiformes > Gobiidae > Lesueurigobius > Lesueurigobius sanzi. The sequence continues at coordinate 7,537 of OMNZ01096675.1, forward strand.
ACAGGCAGATCTTTTCCAGATGGTTAGTGGTTGTGTGTAGCCATTTATTGTCAAAGAACTGTGTTTACTCTTTTAAAATCATAAGGACATTGACAACAGAAACTACTCAAATGTCCCTGGTCATATTCTCTGAAAAATGGCCCAAAAACAATCATTAACGAATCAATTTATTAAGAAGATAGAGCTGGTGAGTCACGGGTCCCGCTATATCTATCCAGCGGACCCTTTTCTGGATTATGGCGGTTTACATTTTAACTTTGGTCATTGATTTGAAGACGTTATGTCAGGATAATGAGTGTCCTCGACTGACTGAGGGTTTATCCATTCTGTCGCAAATATCCCACAACGGGGAAGTGAAGCAGGGCGGACCGCCATAGGAAAAAATTGCAGCGATGTAGATTCTTACTTGCATCGTGACACTAAATAAAATGTAGGAAAAGGTTCTTCAGTGCAGTACTAGTTCTGTAAGCAGCTACAGGGTACAGGTGAAGACTGAAGAACCTCTGCCAACTCCTGTACGACTGAGAACTTGCACAGACTCAATCAAATGTGATACTGATGCGCAAACAGTGCAGAGAGGTATGTTTCTTCATGTATGCAATGCTTTTCACTAATCCCCGATCCTGAGCAACAGATGCTTGATTTCACAACTACACTACGAGGCTTCCAGGCATTTATAATCTTCTCCAAACTAACAAATGGACTGGGCGTATTTATTTATACAATATATATTACTCTCTGTTTGAGTTGGACGTTGCTGCTTGACTTTCCAGTTAGGCCATATTACGCTGTATTTATTTTGCAAACACTTTCTCCAATATCTTGCACAGTCATTAGTTTGTGATGACGGGTTGGGGTTAGGGTGACCACTTTAGTCTCAAAAGTGGGACAAATCATGTGATGTGGTGGGACACGGAGGGATAGACGTGGGAAACGAAAACTTAAATTAGATGAAGACGGTCACTGATTTTCTATTTCAGCCCTAAAAGCATATAGGGTTTTCAAAAGGTCACACAATATTCTTACCCAGAAACCCAGGACACTCAATGTTGTACATTTTATCAAAGGAATAAAATGTACAATATTGAATAATGTGGCATTCTTTATGTTACGTTCTACTGAAAGTGGAACTTTTCAACATTAAGAAAGTGGGACATTATCTAAATTGGCGGGGAAGGGTTTTCTTGAGTTTTTCCTTGCCGCGGGGGAGGGTCCAAGGATGTGGGAAACCCCAGGCTGACATTTTATTGACATTTGGTTGAGGTTTGATATTGACTTGTTTTGTGTTTTGAGATGACTCCTGTTGTGATCTTGGGCGTTACAAAAACTGATAGATTGACTGATTGATTGATTGATTGATTGATTGATTGATTGAAGAGACTAAATGGCTATGTAGTACACCCAAAAGAGGGACAAGTAGCCATCCTAGCTGGGCTTGAAATTTTCATATTAAAAGGCTCTATCTATACCTGTTGTTTTAAAAAAAATTACAAATAATGAAAGAGGGAGCACGTAAATTAGACAGTTGTGGTCCAAACACAGTCCTAACTTTCGTTCACAGAGATAAGTTTATGAGCACATTTCACAACTTGCGAGGTCACTTTTAGGGTCACGGTCACCTAAAGGCCTTGAAAACCAGCCTGCAAACTCATGTAATTATAGGGCTGGGTATTGCCAACAACTTCACAATACCATATCCCGATACAGGGTCCCATATCCCGATACAGGGTCCCATATCCCGATACAGGGTCCCATATCCCGATACAGGGTCCCATATCCCGATACAGGGTCCCATATCCCGATACAGGGTCCCATATCCCGATACAGGGTCCGTAAGGGCTGCAATATTAATCTGTATTGAATCAACAATGCAGTTTTAAATACTGCAATAACCTAACCCCAAAGGCTGAGGCTTTTGTCTTCCTTGCGTCTCCAGCTTTTTATGAAGCTGAAATACTGTATAATTAATAAGAGTACTACTGCAATGTATAATAGAAGTTTTATAAGTATATTTAGCTGGCAATACTAGGGCAGTGACACTAAACAATAACATTGGTTACCATAATGAAATGACGGCATGTTTAGGTGATCTTAGCATTAAGATTTTTTTCATCCTCATCGCTTAAGTAGATCATCTACAGTCAGATCATTTCTGTGATAATAACATTCTGAATCAGAATCATTTTCTCCAAGAAAATTGTGAGACAAAAATGTCCATATCGTCCCATGCCTCGACAAGACTGAATTGCATGAAAAATATACAACATAAATAAATAATATTGAAATCGCAAAGCAAATCCCAATCAATCAAAATTTCTGTCTGAAAAATCGAAATTAGGTTTTTTGTCAAAATCGTGCAGCAAGTGTATCCCGATAAGTGTCCATAATACAATACATATTCCAAAGAAACTGAAGAAAAATGATCTCATAACTACAATAAATAGTAGCTTTTATTATGCTAAATATGTTCAGCAACTGAAACCTGAAATTGCAGTTGTTAATGAGCGTGTTGTGATATTTCATAAAAAGATTCATGCTGTCTTCTTAGTACAAAATACACATACGATGTTCTTCTTAAATCGTATCGCATGAATCTTTTTGTGAAATGATTTAAAAGGAAGTAATGGACACGTCACCACGCCACCTTGTGATGCTTCTGAAGAAGCTTGCAGTAGCAGACGAAACCGGTAAAGAAGGTGAAGAAAAACCTCCTGTCTTTGAAGAAGAACATCATATGTGTATTAAGCAAATTTTCTTTTATAATTTACGTATCACGATACAGGTACCTCGATACGATACGCGCGTTGTCAAGAGCTCCATAACGATATATTGCCGATACGATATATTAAGCACAGCCCGATGTAATTGACAAAAATGCTTTATATTTAGATGCACGGTATTATTTCCACAAATGTCTGAGTTTACATCATTCTAAATGAGGGCGAAAGGTCAGTCCACTTCTAGGAAAAGATGAGGTGTAGGGCCTTTAACAGCACTACACTATTGGCAGCAGCAGTAGTAGAAACCACCTGGTTTATCTGTCTCAAACCCAGCCTGCAAGTGGAACAGACAAGTTCACACTCTGTGTAGCACTGCGAGCTAAAGCTAGCCGCTATCTCCGATCAGTGGTAACTTAACTGCGCTTAACACAGAGATAGTCCTAATCTACCCGCCCAGTATCCACCCAAGCATCAAAACAATGGCATAACCGCTTAAGACCACACTGACACAGATTTTGATAAGTGTACAGCGTTATTAAGCTAGCCTCCATATGCTAACGTGCCATGATCGTGGGAGAACACAGAGGTTGAAGGGTATCAAAATGTTATGCCGTGTGCGTCATGTCTAAACTAAGGTCACAGGATAAAATGAGGATACTTACAGGATGCCAGAGCAGGAGGTACACACGAAAGAGCCCACGGTCATGTTGGCATAGGTTGGGCCCCGCTGATCGCAGTCAAAGCACTTTCTATTACCAGGCAAACTCGTCATTTCTCTAAGCATCTTTAGGTGTTTCTCCTCCTGTTTTCGCTTCGCACTCGCTGCCATGCTGAGCCAATGGTGAGCCAATATTAAATAGGAAACCTAACAGAGAAATGAAGAGGGACTTGTGCTTTTTAACAACTGCCGGCTGCTGCTGCTGCTGCTGTGTGGAGGAGAAAGGGGCAGGGAGCTGCTGCAGTCAGGGGCGGCCTTGCGTCTCCTCGAACGAGGGTTGAGGCGTCCAACCGGAGAACACGACGACGAGATGGTGAAGGCTACTCACTTCCGTTTTCGCTTTTACCGTTAACAGATACAGCTCTACCTGTATAAACACTGTTAAAAAAAAGAGTGGGTTATCTGTATAAATGTTTTCAATTGGTATTTTTATTTTTTTTATTTCTATTTTTTCATTATTATTTATTTATTTTTAGGTTTATTATTATTTTATATTTTTTTATAGTACTTTGGTTGTCTGTTTTTGTATTGTTTAAACTGTAATGTGACAGTACACTTTAAATAAAAAATAAAATAACAGATACAGCTCTAGAAAAAAATAAGAGACCACTGCAAAATTATCAGTTTTTCTCATTTGACTATTTATAGGTATGTGTTTGAGTAAAATACACATTTTAGTTTAATTCTTATATGGACGCTTTTGACATTTCACAGAATAAATACAATGCTACACAGACAAATCCTATGTATTTGAAATATAAATACACAGATATTCACAATGTAAACTTTTATATAATGGACTACGTCACTAAACCAGTGTTAATTTTGACTGCAATTTTTTGTTTAGTTTTAGTCTTATCCTTTTGATGAAAATGGAAGATTTAGTCAAAAAAAGTTCCACGTAAATGTAGTCGACTAAATCTGAAATTAATTTAGTAAACTTAACATTTATATTGTTGCTTTCAAACATATTTAATAATATTCTCTGCTTCATGGAGGGTAGTGACCAGTGTTGGGCAAGTTACTTAAAAATTGAAATATATTCTATATTACTAGTTACAGCTTTAAAAATGTAATGTGTTTGTATATTACTGCTTCAAGAATGTAACTTAGTTACACTTGAGTTACTTTTGAGTAACTTTTAGCAAAATATAAACTGAAAAAAAGGGAGAATAATGCAACCGTCATCTCCATTCTCTCTTGTTTTGAAGAAATAAGCTACACAAGTCACTTCTACGCCAGTATCCAACTTGATTTGGTGCTGCATCTTATTTGGGGGGAGAGTTGCACTTGAAGTAACTTGAGTTACTTCAATTGTGATAACTAATAAATTACTGTATTTTGTTTAATATATTATATTCCCCAGTTACTGAAAAAAGTAATATATTTCTTAACTAGTTACTTTTGTAATGAGTTACTCCCAACATTGGTAGTGACTTTAAATATGAGGCTCTTTCAAATTGAAGTTTTGATCATTTTAGTTCCTACATTTTATTTTTTAAAGCAAAATATTTGGACATTGTAGTCATAGCTTTAGCCTCATGAACTAACTTTAATTTAGTTTTAGTCTAATTTTAGTCAGCAAAAACATTACTTTGACTAAAATTGTTACAAAATATTTTAGTGTGACAAAAATAACACTGCAATACATTTACCTCGTATGTCAAAGTGCCACTCTTGTGCTCCGATAGGTTAATTGTAAGCACAATCTTGCTTCTCTATACAGCTGCCATTGCAACATTTTGGACGCACCATTAGTAGCAGAAGACGAAGGCCTTAACCATCTTGGCCTTAACGATCTTTGGCCAAGAGACAACTGTTTGCCCATCGCCCGATTTCAGTTAACTAGCACCACCAGGTGGATAATAATTGGTATTGCAACATTTTGTAATTTTAAGTGGCTAAAAAACGACATTGATGATATAGAGTAAGAGACAAATGTGTAAATATAATGGTTAAAAAATATTTATATATATTTTAGTAATTTTTTATTTTATATTTACATTCGAAAAATCATTACATTATTTACACTTTGTCAAGAAATGTATGGACTTTCATAATATGTACCAAGTTATCACACATGCTAACTGCTACTGATGGCCTGAACTATTTTCTCCTGCTCCTGTTGGGGAACAAAGCTGATTGGTTTTCGGTTTTCACTGAAGCCATAAATCTTTCGCAGTGCCACTCGAGCAGCCTCTTCTTCTGCAGCAGAAAGTGTCTCTCCAGGACCATGAGCCAGAAGCTTCTTTTCACTGTTTCCAAGAACAACATTTGTAAATGCAATGTAATCACAATACCATTACCATTTTAATTTGTCACAAATATGAAATACATTAAGATATCTGTAAACATAAAAAGGTAGATACCTGTATAAGCCAACGAAGTACAGAGGAAGCACAGTGCTGGCTCCTGCAGATCTAATGAGGCGAGGCTCAGGTAGAGGAACATTTCTCTTTGTCAGCTCATCGGTGAGTAGACCCATAGGATTCACCACTGTCCATAAATCAAATAGGTCCTTTCCAATCATTTGAGTAACAAGAAAATCCTTTCAGAAACAAGAAATAAATTACAAAAAACTTAAACAGAGACCAGTATTTTGCCAGTAAACATATCATTATGGTTAAATAAAAATAATTACCCTGAGGAAAAAGCCCGCCCGTTCAGCCCCATTGCTTTCATGTAGCGCCCCGATCACTGCCATGAAAGTAGAATAGAGAACCTCATCTGGAACTGGGACCTCGGCGCTCATGGTGAGGTCTTCAATGCCTAGATTGCTGGCAACATAGTTGACAGTGCTTACACCGGTGAGATAATCTACAACACTCTGTGTCCCATCAGTTGGTAGGCTTGGGAAGCTAGCCTTGCACCAGTCAGCAACAAACTCTTTGGTGATAGCTTCTCCTTTGGCACGAAGTTCAACATTATCTTTGAGAGTCAGAGCGGTAAGCTCAGTGTCCATGCCCAATCCTCTTCTCCTTTCATTCTCTGCTTTAAGATAACAAGGGTTGACAAAAGCTCTTTTTAAAAGCTCTAAAGAGAAGTTCTCATGAAGACGATTCTGGAAAGCCTGGACCTCAGCGTGATAATCCCAGTTAGGCTTCTGTGATCTGAAAGATATAATAGAAATTATACATTTCATCCCCCAGAGAAACAACATGGTCATCAACATGTCTCCCAGTGAGTGCATACATGTGTATAATATTGTTCCTCTAAATGACATTATCTTGTAAAGAACAAGAGAAAAATGTATAACCCAAAAGATGGATTACAAATATTCAACACCCTTTCACCTCATTGGAAACCACGCAGGCTTAACTCTACACCCTTTTTATAATTACATTCTTCTGCTTCTCTGCTTCTTTATTGCAGCTGACAAGGCCATTTTGAAATATTGACCCAAAAACAAAAGAAACAATCATTGGATCATGCAGGAATGGCCTTGAAGTGATCTCTGGCGCCTAGCTTGCTAACTAGCTTACTTACCGTGGTTTTGGAGGTGGTGGTCCTTCGAGTTTCAGCTTCTTTGCCATTAGATATGCGTAGGCTTTCATCCATCTCTTTTTCTCCCTCACTTGGGTGAGAGTGACATTCCTGCACACGTTTTGACAGTGGATTCCTAAAATTAACGCTCCACGATTGAGTATAAATCCTGTCGCCATGTTGCTGCTGCTGCTCGTTGACGGCCGAGTGCAACTATTAACTCGTCCGACCAGAAACAACAAGGCGGCGTCACGTTTGGTCCGCCCCCCGCGCGTGTATTACGTTACTATAGCAACAGACAAACTGAAACGACCTGCGCTGACGATTGATTCGAGGTAGTGTTAAACTAAGAAAAATATACATTTTTGCCATCTAACTAATTTTAAAAAGGAGAGACGGAGTTGTTCTAAAGCATAAATTTGAAGTCAGTGATTTAAAATTACAATCTATTACTAATGGACAGCATGGCAAACATCAAGGACCAAGGCGACATAGCAAAACCACAGGCAGGAGTTAAACGAGAAGACAAGGAAAATACAGGACCACGAATGACGAAGAAGTTTCTAAAGGACCACTGTAGGCAACACAAACTTTACTCCACACCTTACCTAAATGACACTCTGTACTTGCATTTCAAGGGCTTTTCCACCATAGAGAACTTGGAAGAATACACTGGATTGAAGTGCCTTTGGTTAGAGAGCAACGGTCTTGATCGCATTGAGAACCTGGATGCCCAGACAGATCTGCGCAGCCTCTTTCTTCATCAAAATCTGATCAACAAGCTGGAAAATCTGGATCACCTGAAGAAGCTTAGCACTTTGAATGTCTCCAACAACTACATACATAATATAGAGAACATCTCCTGCCTCCCTGAGCTCAGCAGTCTTCAGATCGCTCACAACAAGCTGGAATCAGTCAAGGACATAGACCACCTCAGGGAATGTTTGGCTATTAGTGTGCTGGACATGTCCTACAATCTGTTGCACGACCCTGAAATCCTCTCCGTGCTAGAAACAATGCCTGAGCTCCGCGTGTTGAACCTCATGGGCAATAAAGTGGGCCGAAAAATCCCAAATTATAGAAAGACACTGATTGTGCGTCTGAAGCATCTCACTTTTCTGGATGACCGTCCCGTCTTCCCCAAGGACAGGGCATGTGCCGAAGCGTGGGTGTCTGGGGGCCTGGAGGCAGAGCGCACAGAGAGGGAGCAGTGGGACACTCGAGACAGGAGGAGACTCCAGGAAAGTTTGGATGCGCTGGCAGTGATCCGGCAGAAGGCCCTGGAGAGAAGGGGCCGACGAGAACCGCAAGAGAAAGGTATGGTTTCTGAAATGTTTTTTCTATTGCAACCAAGAGAGATTGCAAAAAACTATATCTTTAGGAGTTTACATGACTGGATTTAAGATTTGATACTAATGCGAGTAATTCTGTCTTGCCAAGTCAAAAAAATGTGCCAATTCAATAAGAGGTTGTCTTTCTGGTTGAATGTTACGTCATCATTTTAAATATTATTTTTGTTTTGCAGGAGAAACAGTGGATACAACAGAAGAAAGTCCAAGAGACGATCAGAATTGGAGCTCTGAACAAAGTGAGAGCCTGGACGCCCGAGAAGATTTACAGCCTCAAGAAGACAACTCACAAGACGATGAACTGCCAGAAACAGAAGATATAAAAGAAGCAAGCATGGAATTGAATGAACGCCAAATGGGAGGTGACAGCGAGCATCTCTTTCAACAAGAGAATCAAATCGAAAATGAGGTAATCAATCCAGAAAATTTGCCACAGGAGGCGGAAGAAATGCTGGAGATGGAGAATGAAATCGAACAAAAGGAGTCGAACAACGAGGAAATCCAAAGAAATGTACAACACGACGAGAAGCAGCCTTTGCAGAACGAGGAGGACCTGGATGAACCAGATGAAGTGATAACTCTGAAATGTCCTGGGCCTCAAGTGACAGAGATGGAAGACGCAGATGACCTTGAAACCATCCACCTTTCGATAAACCAGCAGCTGCGCATCGATGATCTGCCCGATTTGGAAGATGTAGAGCCAGAAGACTTCATCATGAGGGCGTTGTCCTCCTCAAAGCAGGCGTCCAAACCAAAAATAGTGGTTTTGTCGGACACTGAGGGTGAAAATATTGCAGAAGAACCTGAGCCTGTTGTCAGTTTTGAGCCGAGCAAAAAAGAACTGCAAACTGAAGACGCAGACAAAATATTTCCACTTTTAGAGATGACGTGTGTGGATACAGCTGAGCCTCTTATGTTCCAGCCAAGGTCTGCACCCACAAAGCAGGTCCCCGCACCACGCTGTCTGATCGAAGAGCTGGACTGAACACAGAACATAATTGCATCATTTCAAGACACTGTTCTTAGCCATTAAATGCTGAAAAAGCAAGTTTTACTTTAGAAACATAGGCTGCTGTTTGAAAAATGCTGTGTAAAGTAATAGAATGTGCACTTTTATTAAATAATACACTATAGTTGAATAGTTATATAATATTAATATCAAAGTGTTCAGGAAGTTATGCGAGATAATTGTTCTAAGGTGAAGGTGGTGCTTGTCATTTATGAAAGAAAAAAGAAACGTCAAAGAACAGCCTTCTTCAGGGAGTTTTTGTGTGAAAAAATGAATGACCAGCACACAGGGTTTTAAATTAACCGTGCCCCTTTAAATTAAATGTTTTAAAATGTAAATCGAGTTATGATGAGTGTATTAAATATTTACTTGAATTATTAAATGTCTTTCTTTCCTGTGTTTTTATACACCAAGTAACAGCTTAGGACAAACCAAGACAAGACAATATAATTCTTAGATTTTACTAAATGGTCTGACTCTCCCAATTCAATGTACATATCTAAGCAATATATACATTTGAACACAATCACATTGCAGCTCCATTAAAATAGGGCATATATTATACTGAATAGTTCAACTGTCGTCTTTCCTAAAACCTTACCAAAGCACAGTGACGCAATGCAGATATTTACAATTCATGCTTAAGCACAAAGCAAAAAACAAACATATAATACGTATAAAAATAAAGCAAGAATCAACGGAATGAACAAAGGAGTAAAAAAATAAAACTGTACATTTTAAATAAAGCATGTTTGGTCTGATACAGTCTTTCCACATTAAGACATTAGCGCCGTAGCCACACCCAGGTATTGATGAGCCAGAACGCCACGCTGACCGAGTACAGGACCATCTCTCGCTTGGCCCGCTCCTTGCTCTCCTCTTCTAACAGCTGCAGTCTCCGGTTCAACTTGATCAGCTATGAATAAGTAATGAGTGTTTATTCACAGGAGCGTACAACAGATTAAGAATTACAGCTCATCAGGACTCTAGTTCGAAATGGTGTAGTCAAAAAATATGGAGAATTGAAATTAGATAAATGTATTTAGTATTATTAGTTTAAATTCAATGCTAATTATTTCATAGCCATTCATAATGAGTCATTAGGCAGCAGTTGTTTGATAGGCCCCACGGATCCAAAGGTCGGAGTTTTGATTCCAGCTCTCAGTGCATAGTGTTATTATGTTGTAACCCGCCTCATGCCCAGTGTCTGTGTACACTGGTGTAGAGGTTACGGTCATGTGATATCACAGTTTAAACTTGAGGTGGAGGGCAGCTGAAAATTCTGTGCTGGCAACTATGGTAACTGTAACTGTAGTATTCTCTGTCATTTCTGGGCCAATCCACATGAAACAAAACCTTTCACAAAGTTCAATGCCTCCTCTGTCAGCACATATGAACTAAGGTCTAATTATTTTCTCATAAAGGCATCCAAAAGTGGTGAGAATATTCAAAATCATGTGCGTGATATTGGCCAGTAGAAAGGACCTTCAGCCATAAGAATAATATGACAGGTTTGTGAATCCAATCACTGCCAAATAATGATAAAAAATATATATTATATTGGCACCTGCTCCAACTGTAATACAATTCTAAAAAGTGAACGCAACCTATTCCATGTAAATGGGTGAAGGATTTCATGGAAAAGAAAAAGGAAATGAATTGACACCATTTACTAACAATTTTCCCCTTCATCATGTCATGGGCTAACTAGTTTTTTTGTACAGTGTGGATTTTAATGGTTTGCTTTTTTCTAAACTTTTTCCTGTGTATAATAGTGTTAATAAACTAAATGAAGGTAATGGTATCCTCTTATCTTGTCAAATACTTTAAAGCTGGACACACACTACAGGATTTTTAGTCTTTCTGAGTCTGAGGAGGCATGACTCAATAAAAACCTTTTCTTTTGCCATGATCTGTCGAGGGACTCCTCGTGTGTGTGTGTGTGTGTGTGTGTGTGTGTGTGTGTGTGTGTGTGTGTGTGTGTGGCTTAAGTAGCATGCAGCCTTTGTAACAAACCTGTCTCCGTAGCGTTGCTGCATCCACCATCGTCATGTCATCCGCCCCGGCATCAAAAGACGCTTCGTATGTCGACAATGCCAGCCTTTCAAAGAGAAGATACATTTATTATCCAGTCAAACCAGTTTGCAAGGGAAATTGTGTGATATATTACAACCGTTTTGATCGAAACGAGAATGAAATGCAGGACAGGATCAAGGATAGAAGTACAAAATGAAATGTTTTCCAGGTGAAGTTACCTGGTGTCATGCAGGGGGTTGGAGCCTGAAGCTGAACCCCCTCGCAGTGATGGTTGGCTGAGGACGTGAAAGGAAAGGAGATACAGAGTGGGAAACAGTGAAGATAGGAAATAGGAAAAAATGCACACAGCTATATTTAGTTAGAGTTAGAGTTAAATCAAGAACAAGTGCGCTATGTAGACTCCAAAGCACTCTCAACCCGGTTTTTTAAATGAAATGTCCAAATTAAAAAAAATAATTTAGCTCTAAGCAAACTGCATGGTTTTTACGTTGTCACCTGTGAGGGCTCTCATCCAGGACTTCCAGGACCTGCTGGTAGGCCCGGCGAGTGGTGGACTGGAGGAAAGACAGAACACCACTAGGGCTGTACAGGTTGTGTTCTTCTTCAGCCGCGGTTAGAGGGGGGTTAGCAGGGTCAGTAGCAGCGCAGGCTACACTGCTCAGAGGCCTTGGTTAAGAGCAGCCAGAGCAACCCGTAAAACAGACAAAGAGGGGAAAAGAAGAGGGGGGAAAAAGAGTGGGAGAGAAATGAGGAAAGCTTTGTGTTTTCTTAACGGTCAAATTAGAAAAGCTAAAGGCCTCAATTAAAACAAACAAACAAACGTACTAGTTCTACTTTAGATGTTAGTTATTACAGGATGTGTCAGACCAACTCCACCAGTGCAACAAAGGAACAGATGAGACAATGCAGGATTACAAAACACTGATGCATTCATGAGCACATGAGGGCACTTTGTGAATTGTTACTTACGCAGAGTCATTATGCGACAAGCCACCGCGATGTGTGGACATATTTTCACTCACTGAACGTTCTCGTCTCATTCTTCCCTGGGGACGCAGCTAAAAATAAATACAAATCCTTTGGTGTTTACTCATGTTTGTTTAGTTATGAATGTTTGAATGTTTTTTTCCCCATTTATTATGTACCATCTCATCAGAGTCTGACGCTGCTCGCTGTTCATCTTCGAGGAAGTCTAGGGGTCGGTCACTGAGTGTGAGTACTCTCGGTGGAGTCTTTAGTGAAAGGGCGTCGAATGGAGTGGACTGGATTAGATCCAAGTCTCTAGGCCCAGGGTATACTTTATTATCGTGGTCTTCTGAAAGGAATTGCGGGAAAAAAATGAGAAATGAAACAGTAGCTTGAAATGTGCATTGCAGTTTGAAGTTTTCTATTAAATACACATAAAATAATTAACAAGCAAGACAGCCATACAGTTTTGGAGAATGAACAAAGTCCTAACTCTATAACAGAATTACACTGTGTTACATCACATCATAAATCACGGCATAATAAAAAATGTGACCTCTCGCCTACCAGCAATCACAATCCTATCCGGGACATGCATCACGACACTTGGGTAGCCATCCTGAGGCCCCAGGGTAATGGGCCCGTCGTGGGCCTGAGGAGCCACTTTCAGCATTTCTGGGACACGCATCTTTTGGCTGATTCCTTCAGTGTAGTCCAGCTCGTACTGAATACGATTTATCTCCGCCATCTCTGCCGTGGGGGATGGGAATGCCGCTCCGTTCATTTGGCTGTGAAGAATAAAAACAAAAGCAAAACTGAAAGGCTGATTGAGCATTGCACGTTTCATTCGGAGTTGACACGCACACAGAAACCAAAAGCTAGTTCTAACCAACACTTTAATGTCTCTGGACTCTGGGCAATTGTTATTAATGGAAAAAGCTTGTGATCTGGTCATAGGATTATCAAAAGCATCTTGTGACCTCAAAGAAACACAAGCTCAAGGTTTCTTACCTGATTCTCCTTAAACTATGGAGTAAAATAGGCAATTATTGGATCAATTTAACTTGTATTAATGGTCAGTATCATATAACTTACTATGTTTATGACAATTTATGAAGCAAAAAGTGCAATTTGTCATATATTTGTATTCTTCGTCTTATTTTTAGACTATGAGGGAGAAAATTAGACAATGGGGGGCCACCATAGTCTCCTTTATTTATGGAACACAATGGAAGCTAGTCAACACCAACAAATAGTGTTAAAAAAACAACACATTTTACATCATATGAGGCATTAGAAAACACTTCAGCATTGGATATAACAACATAATTCTTCCATACCAGTGAAAACCAGTACGGAAGTAAACATCAGATGCTGCTGGACGCTGTATTACAAAAACATAAACAATAGCCCTTTATAATAAACCCAACTAATTATTTTTTATTTTTTATGAAACGGGTGTCAAATTAAAGCGACCCCACTAACCATTGCAGACAACTAAAAAATCACTGTCAAATAGGCATGATCCAGCCAGGCTAGTAGTAGTACTAGTAGTAGCCAGGCTATCAAGAGATGCGGAGTCTTACCGTGTGGATGCTGTGGCTTTTCAGGGAGGATGTTTTGTGTTTGATGAAGGTTGGAACAGGTACTACACACAATTAAATATCAGTAAACTACAAGAGCACTAAGTATTGGTGGAGACAATAACATATTCCGATGTCGCTGAGCTGCTGCTTTTTCTGCTTTCTTTCTGGAATCTAAACAGGAAGCGGGAAACCACGGATTAAGGAAGTGACGTAATAGTGACGCACTTTTTATGCACGCACTTTTTTATTTACGATTTAATAAATATGCGATAAAATGTCAAAAAAGATAATTAGCGAACCACCAAAATATATTAATATATTTTATTAGTAACCAATTTCTAGAGTTTATTTGCAAAAAAAAAAAAAAAAAAAAAAAATTTCTAAAATTTATTTGCAAAAAAAAAAAAAAAAGAAAGAAAGAACGAAAGATTTAAGAATTAATTGACTTTGACATCGATAAATAGTAGTACAAGCAAATTATAAGTAGGTTACAGCCACATTATAAAAATTAAATAAATAATAAATGCGTACTACATAGTTTTATCAAAATGTTCAACTTTGCAAAAGGTTTATTTTACACACATAAATCCGTCTAGTCATGTTTTTAGACAGAATTTGGGATGTTACGTTATTATGACCATGCATTGTGATTTGTATTTTCTTTTTAAATATATAATAAGCAGTGATGGAAGAAGTACTCAATATTCTTTCTTAAGTAAAAGTGCAGGTACAGGACTAAGGATTTACTTAGATAAAAGTAAAAGTCTCAGATTCAATTTCTACGTAAGTAAAAGTATAAAAGTATACACTGTAAAATGTACTTTGTAAGTAAAAAGTAAAAGTATTTAAGAGTTTAATGTGCAGGATATATTTTTTTTAATCCTTTCAAACCAGGTTAAAACAAGTAAACCACTAACTACCAGGTCTAAACAGGTCTAAACCAGGACTAAACCAGGTCTAAATCAGGACTAAACGGTCTAAACCAGGAATAAACCAATTCATAGAGGTAATTTTGAAAATAAAATACATTTACTTTTATTTATTTCTTCATGCAGTGAAGTAGAAAGTACTAAAAGATATAGTGAATTAAAAAGTATTAATCATAAAACCTAAGAAAAGTAACAGTACCTATAATTTGTACTTTTTACTTGGTTACTTTCCACCACTAATAATAAGCTAAACAATTTGTTCCAACTTGTTTGCTAAAAGTAGCGCCTATTAACGCATGGAGAGGCATCCCCACTCCTTGTCGCGGGGGGTTAGGGTTTGGAACTGGCCCTGGGTAACATGTGGGTGGGTGGTGCGTAAAAAGTCCAAGCCATTCAAGTTTAGAGCGACATGCAGTTCAGGCGCCCAGAGCTTCTCGCACCACGTCGCATCACAAGATTATATCACTGCGCCTTGATAGTCGATCCACTTCGAAGTGATGAATGGGGACTTGACTACCATGATGCTGTTTTTTGACGGACTCTGACTAACTGCATCTTTCCCGTAATCTTACCTGCCTAAAATATGATCCGGTATTGGTCTATTTTTGTGTGTGTCATGACTGTGAGCACTTTGCGCGCCGTGGCATCTGTGGAGCTGCAACCTGGCATGTAAGTCAAGTGGTATTGTGTGTGAAACGCAAATTTTGCTAACAGATTTTTAGTTAAGCGTTGATTTGTTTGTTCTCCTGCGCATTAGTTCGCTATAATGTCTAATTTTGTGAAAGTTGTCCCCAGAAAGGACATGTTTTCATTAATTTCAATCACTTTTAAAGCTTGCTGTATTCTTTCCCTTGTTGTACTTTGAGCTCTGTCCACTGGGAGTCGCTCTTTCAGATCACAATAACCTTCTAATTACCAGCCTGCTCATGAAATTACAATTACAAACATATTCAGACAGAGGTTTTAAATTTTCAGCGCATTTTCCACGGTAATAGGATTCACTTTACTCATTTCCATAGAGGATACTCGTAGTAATTTACTCCAGGGTTCCCTATATTGACTCCAGATGGTTGTAAAGGAAGATGCCCATTGCCTTTTAACAAACAGGATGCAGACCTCAAATGTTGTCCTATTTAAATGCCATGTTACAGCACCAATAAACGTAAGCCATATAAGCATGCCCATACAGAAAGAATGGATCTTTTTGGCATTATTAAACCAATTCCGGTTAAGTTACAGGGCGTACGCGCAGTATATGAGCTGTTGTGACTAGTTCCACATGTTTCCATGCAAGTTTGTCACATTATTGTATTGTATTTAGTGAAGTCAATGCAGAGACTAGATAAAAATCAATGTATGGAGTAGAAGTGGCCAATATATTGTCTACAAAATAATACCAACATTGTTGGAAGATTACAATCGAGTTTATGTCCAATGTCAAGAAATCAACAAAAACATCTGTCAAAAATTACAAATGAAATATACTTGATGTGCAATCTCTCAAAATATGGTATAATAATGTTTTCTCTGCACTTTTGTGGTTTATTCAAGACAATTATCTTCTAAATTAAGATGTTTGCCAGCACATTTATCTTTTTCATTATGGTTATCGAGAAGTCCCCCAAAATATCAAGACATTAACCTTTCCTACCCCTAGTATGGAGGTGTGATTTCCAAAAAGCTGCACAATGGCCATATGGTGCCCACAGTCATCCTTGGGTCTTCATTGAATGGTTATGAAAGCTCTAATCGAATGTATAGCAGCTGCAAGTCTATAATGTCTCATAATTTGCTTGGGCATTTGAGCAATACACTTGTCACACACTGCAGTGGCTATATGTGGCTGATAAAAGGGGTTTGTAAAACAACTTGCCAAATCAATAGCCTTGAATGAATTAATGAAAAGGAAAATAGTCGACTTGTTTGCACTTAATACAAAGGAATTGTCTTAGAGCTTTTTTCTGCTTTAATAAATGTTTTTTTTTATTTTATTTTATTCAGGCCAAATGTTTGCATAGACCATGAGATGTCTGTGGTGGGCTCCCGGCTGCCTTGTGTTCAGGCTTATTCCCGACTGGTGAAGGTTTGGAAGCAGGGCTGCACTGGGCATCGCTGGTGCGTTGGCTATGAACGAAGGTGAGAGTTCCACTACCCTCTAATCCTGTGGTTCCCTAAGTGGGGTCGGGACCCTCCAGGGGCTCACTGAGCGGGGGAGACACTGGGTGAGAGTGAGAGTACCATGATGATTTCAAGACACAAACAAGAAAGATATTAACACTATATTCTGTACTAGAATTCTTAATTGAAAACAACAATTGCAAATTGCAACATGAATTATGCAAATCAATATTATTAAACCAGATATGTTAAGTTTTGCTGCTTGATATTATTATAAGTGCCAAAACCTTTTTAAAAGTGGAGTCCAGAATATGTTGCGTTGCTGCAGGTGCCAGTACAACTCTTTGGGGCAGAAAATGTTTTTTTAATACATTTTCAAAATAATATTCAGAATTATTTTCTCCGATCATTCATTGGTTGTGGTTGGATTCACAAACCTGCCATATTATTCTTATGACTGAAAGTCCTTTCTACTTGCCAACATTACATACTTGAATATTGTAGCCACTTTTGGACACCTAGGTACAGTATGTGCTGTTAGAGAAGACATTGATCTTTGTGACAGTTTTTGTTCCATGTGGTTTGACCCAGGAATTACAGAGAAATAAGAAACAACTGCATTTTGGCAGTTACCATCATTACAAGCACTGAATTTTCAGCTGCCCTCCACCTCAAATTTAAGCTCCAGGCTCTTTAGAACGATGTGACCTGAAAAGTTTGGAAATTACGACTAACCGTGACACTCCCATCTTTTCCAGAACGGCATACTACACGGGCTACAGGCAGGTGTACAACATGAACCCACACTCCGTCTACAAGTGTTGCCCCGGCTGGAGTCGAAAGGGGGCGGAAAACGGATGCCTACACAGTGAGTAATGTTGATATAACCATAATAACAATGCATTTTATCCAGTTTGTCATAAAAAAGTAAAATAAAATGTCAGAAATGAATGTGGAAGAGAAGATGGCAGCCCTGGTTTTGATCAAATGAGCAGCAACAACCATGTATCAACATGGCAAACCTTCAGAATATTGTAAAGTACAAGACTGGAAAGTTTGGAGTCTGTATGAGCTACTAAAGGGGAGATGTTGTCGCCGCAATGTGAGAAATGTGATCACTGAAGCTGCAATTTCCCATAAGGGTTTTAGGCCAGAGAGCAAACTGGCCTAAAACCTGAAAGTTTTGGCAGAAGTGTCTCCCCTTTAAAGTACTGCATACATTTATTTCGCAGGAGTATGCGATTCCCACACGTGCCTGAATGGAGGACGCTGCACAGACAGTGGGGACCAGATCTGTCAATGTCCAGAGGGCTTCAAAGGGACGCAATGCCAGTATGGTGAGTTTCGCATTTCGATCCCGTGACTCTTGTATCAATGTGCTCCGCGTTAGACAGTATTTGATTGACCTGAGTGTGTTCATTTAGACAACAGACGCCTCAAGGGGATACCCGGGCATATTGTTGTTTGGATCTTTGTATGTGCTTTTACTCTTCCAAAGCAGAGTATAGGCTTGTTGTGTTGTGGTTTGGGGCAGAGCGTCCCAGTGGGGGGCTTTCGGTTGTTAAAACGCTCTCTCGGGGGGAAACTCTGCTTTGAAGGCTGGAGTCACGAGAGTGTTGTGGCTAAGTATGTACTCTGTAAAACTTTATGTTAATTAGGGCTATGGGCAACGTTGACATCATATGGTCGGGACATAAAGGTTTGGAGAAACTGCATGTGCCCCATTCTGGTCCTGGAATCACTTTAGAGTAATGCTTTGCTTGTTTCTTTCATTTTCATGGGGTAAGGTTTTTTCCACTAAAATCAATAATAGGACATCAGCATCAATGTTATTTCAAGTAAATTAAGATTTTTTTTTTGAGAATTTTGAGAGTGATTTGATCTTTTTTCTTAATTTAAGTGTAAAAAACATACCCCATTGGCAGGTTTTTTACTGCTTGAACCATACCATTACTATTTTAGTAATCGATTAATCGCTTTCTTGACAAAATTGTCCAATTTGAGCCAGAAAATTAATAAAAGTTAGTTTTTTTTTAATGAAAACCCTGTCTATAGGTTGTGTATTTTTTTCTCCACAGATCATGTCATGTAAACTTGTCCAAATGTAATATGTACTGTACATGATGTGAAAGTTATTAATCTTTAACATTTATTATTTTGGTTCTCAGGACACAAACCAATCCGTGTCTGTTTGAAATGGTGCTTCTTCAGGGACAAACTAATGAGAAATTAAGAATAAATTGTGGTTCTCCTTTCAAGAGAACTTTTAGAGCTCTCTGCTCTAAAGACATGAAATTTTGTTTTTTAATACAAGCAAAATACTTATCCGATTACTCGATGTAAATAATCAATAGATTAATCCATTACTAAAATAATCAATAGTTGCAGCTCTACTCAAATCCCAAGCAAATTCACTTCAAGAAGATTTCACTTATGACTTTTTCCAGTGTAAATCCAACAAATCAAAATCCCAAATATCTCTTCTTGACATATTGTTAATATAAGTTAATATTGATGGAATACAAAAACCAAACCATGTCAATGTTGCACGGTCTTTTCAGTTGACCCAAAATAATTTATACTGTAGCTTTTACTGCAGCATTAATATGGTGGTGGTATAATTGATTACAGGCTTCACAGAAGTTGACAGTACTTCAGAAAATGTATGTCGTCAGTAGATTTTGTGTTAAGAGATTTCAAAAATATGGTCTAATTCATAAGCCTTATAGATCCTCCTACCTCCCATTTCAAATGATGATATCTTGAATTAAAGTAAAGAAAAAACACAAATGCAGCCACAAAGCATCACAATATAGTGTTTTCTTTTGGGCAAGATGTCCCTCGTAATCATAGCAAATCATCTCCCTCTTTCCTTATTAACATGCTGTTACTTGATGCGCGCCCCACTACATCTCACAGACACTAACCCACACGCAAAAATGTTGCATCGCAATATTAGCTGATATTCATATCGCAAGAAGCAACAATGTTTCACAAAATCAAAAGTCTTCTTCTTACTGAGATTTACACATTTTTTTGCAAACTTAGCCTGAAACAAAAAAAATGTTTGCAAGTTTCTATCAATAACCTGCATCCAAAAGGAAAGCCTAATAATGCACATCACATCCTAGAGTAGATTGTCTCATGGCTTTTATCAGTTTCTTTGGGTTTTCAACAAGTTAACCTAGGGCTGGGCAAAAAAATTCATTTAATCAATTTGTCAATTTTTGCAAATTCGAGTTTTAATTATCAGCAAAAAAAAACCCCAAAAAAGTAAGTCTCTAGCCCATTTCTGTCAGGAGTTATGACATTTTAAAGAAATAATTAAAATGCTCAATCCAGCCACTAGGGGGCAGCCAAGGTTTTTTTTTTAAAGGAAGGAACTCCACACCTGTCCAGCAGAGGGCACTGACATCGCCTTATGGCCATACCGCCTTTGCTCTGCCTGATCCTGTCAGATTTCTGTAGAAGGCCCGCCCACCTGGCCCAGATCAGATATCATTCAATTCCATATTATATTGTAATTTGAAGGGGGCCCCAAAATAAAATAAAAAAAATCATTAGTCATTACTTAGCAAAAATGGCAGCTAAACAAAAATAATAATAGTAATTTAAAAAAAAGAACTGGACTATTAGACTCCCCCAGGTCCAAAGTGCAATATGTCTGGGAGCTTTTTTTATGCCAAATCGCCCAGCCCTAAGTTCGTCTTGCTTTCAGCTGAGAAAAGAGGGGACATTTGGTTTCTTTCTCCCGCGTGTTTGCAAATGCCCACTGGCACCTAGGCCTTCACATGCACTTTTCCAGGAGAAAGAGCAAACCCTGCCCAGGCTTTCTCTAAACAAAGCATTTCACAGGGACATGTCATTGTTTGTCAGTGGTAGCTCTTTCTGGAGTGTGTTTTGACACGGCTCTGGCTTGTTTGGTTTTCGCACATGTAGGTGGCTGATTGGGAAAGGCATTGTACGTGTGGATTCGTCTCTGTTTGTCTGGACTTCAGCTTTTCTCAGGGAGAGCGCCGATGCTTTTTATACAAATGTTTTTCCTTTTCTTATCTCCGGGGACAAGTTTATCCTGTCTCTTCTGCCAGAGTCGTTACACAAGGAGCCGCTGGGCCAAGCTTCTGTGTTAAACCACATTTGAACTCTTAGTATAGGAGCGGACATGCACTGGTTATGTCTTATGTTCAGCTGAAATTCATTTGTTTTATAGATAATTTCATATGACTATGTCATATGAAAAGCGCTATACAAATAACATTCCCTAACATTCCCTTCCCATAATTTATGCATTTATGCTTTAGTCGAGTGTTTAAGTTTGATTGTTTCTATTTAGACTTGGTTTAACCCGGATTAGATATAATTTAGTCCTTTTCAGACCTGGTTTATCTATTTTATCAGCTTGTACTTGAAGAGAAAGGATTTCAATTGTCTTCTGATCATTTCTGTCCTCAAATTGCCTTCCCAACAAGCATGACTTGCTAATAAGCATCAGAAGCTATTGTTTTTGTTCTTATTTCAATCACTTATCTCCAGTTCATGCACTTTCTGCTGGCAACAATGGAGTTTTGTGTGCAAGGAAATGAAGGCTTAGTTAAGGGGATCAGGACCCACTGGGAAGAATGCATTTAATGAACATTATTATTACATACATCATTTAAAAGAGGTTATTTTAGTGACATGCCTAATAACAAAATGAAGGGGTCATGTGTCAAGACAGGTGCCAAATAGTAAGAGGAAACTGAAAAAATGGCATATGCAGCGGGTAGAACAAGTATGTGAACCCTTTGAACCCCAGTTGAAGCTCAAAACAGGATGGGTGCTGCAACGGGACAATGATCCAAAAACACAGAAGCACATCAACAACAGAATGGCTTCAGAAGAAGAATATACATGTTCTGGAGTGGCCAAGTCAAAGTTGAGTTGACTGAGATGCTCTGGCATGACCTCAAGAGAGCTATTCACACCAGACATCTCAAGAATATTGCTGAGCTGCAAAAGAATGGTCCAAAAATCCTGTCTGATCTGCAACTACCGAAAACGTTTGTGTGAGAGCGAGGCAGTTGCTTCCTCCCTCCTTGTCCATGTTTTGCATGTTATGCTCACTATGATTGTTTGAGTGGTATTTGTTCAAACAGACTCTGTTTGTTTAGTCTTGTGATTTAGCTGAAGATCAGAGCACATTTTACAACCAATTTGTGCAGAAATGTAAGAAATCCCTAAAGGTTCACTCATACTTTTTCTACTCACTGTAGCTTTTTGCGGGCATGTTGCACCTACTTTACTGTTAATATGTCGGTTTATATTTTAAAAGTTTTTCCTGATTGTTCTGTGTTTTGTATTTGAATAGTTTGTTTTTAGTACTGCACTTATGGATAGCACTTTGGTTCAGCAGGGGCTGTTGTTGAGCTGATCTCACACCAGTTAAAGACATTATTATTTTTTCAAAATCACAATGCCTGACATTGGCCAGCTGACCAAACAAACGGACTAAAGAAAATTAGTATCAAAGGACAAAACTTGACTTGCTATGGGACAAAACCTTTGTGACAGTTCTTGGCATCATCACAAGACTTGTTTACACTTCCCTTTAGCCTTAAAAGACTCCTCTATTTACCACACTGTCACCAATACCACAGACTACAGGTTGCATATATTTGACAAATAAAGTTTGATTGATTGATTGATAATATTTGACTTTGCTGCTGATCCACATTTGCGCGTGTGCTACTTGTTTTGCACATGAGCAAATGCTTGGTAATGGACCCCCAAAGTATTAAAACAGACACAACAAAATATGTTTTGCACTTGAAATGATTGAATATAGCACCATTTGGGGGTCACGGACAGAAAAGTTTGGGAAACACTGGTCGAAGTTATAAAACATGGGCCACCAATGCTACTGTGATGAATGTAGTTTCAAAGCCGGGGAAATGCACATTTACTTTGAAGGGTAAGAACTCATTGGTACTGGGCTTTTGTAGGGTCCTTTCTTTCTACATAAAAGGTTTCGGTGATGTCCCGGCCCTGGCAGCACTGGGTGTCTTTTTCTTTATACAACAAAGGCTCTGTTGCCATTACTAATGCAAACAACATGTTATTGTAAAGAGTCTTGGTGCCGGTCTTCACAGATGTTTCTCTGTGCTTTACCATGTGTCCAGTCTGGTTAGCTTTAAGGCATATTTTGTTTTACTGCACTTGCCATACCTGACTTCTTTAGAGTTGGTTTTCAAGAGGTCTATTTAAAGAATCCGTTCACTCTGCGCAACATCGATGTAGAAATGTTTTGTTCTGCATATCTGTTTAAGCAATCTACCTCCACTCGAATACCTCCCTTGTTAAATCAATTACAAGAAGAGGACATTCGAGAAAAATGTGAAATGCATTAAGAACAGTGAGACCATTGACAGATACAGACGCAGAAAACATACATTTAAACCTGTCTGCGTGGAGTGTCCGTCGGGAAAGATCATGAAGCGACGGTGGCGCTAGTAGTAGAGCGGGTCGTCTTGTAATCGGAGGGTTAGTGGTTCGATCCCCGCAGGTGTACACTGTTGTTGTGTCCTTGGGCAAGACACTTCACCCACCTTGCCTCCAGTGTCTGTGTGCACTGGTGTATGAATGAGAGTGTGAATGGGTGAGTGGTTCCTTGATGTAAAGCGCTTTGAGTGCCTAAAAGCAGGTAGAAAAGCGCTATATAAATGTGACCATTTATGTCAAATGAGACACCACCAGACCAGCAATTGCATCTATATAGACTAAAAATTCCCTTTGATTTTGTTTATTTAAGTGCATTTCTGTTATATTTTAGTCATAGCTCTATTCATGTGTCACTCAACAGTTGCATCCCATCTTTGCAACAGATGATGTTCATGGGGAGATTTTGGTGCAATTTGGGCCTGATCTTTGCTGCAGATCGTAATCAGCTCTTAAGTCTTCCTCAGAGTTGGTCATATGGTGTTACTGTGACGTTTTTGGCGCTGTTCTCCCGCCCACGACGGCGCCATCTGCAGTCCGACTTCTTCATTGCAGCGTCCCAGGTGTGTGAAAGCAAAAAAAGCCCCCTCATCCCGGTTTACAGTCCCGGGGGCACGTTTCCGAATTTCAATAACTTCCTTTATCCAGCGCCGATATTTGTCGTCCTCGGTACCGATGATTTTGGCTCCATCCCAGTCCATAATGTGGTTTTCTCTTTTGCAATGGTGCGAGATGGCGGATTTGAGTTGCTCCTGGTCAGCTTTTTGTTTGGTTGCTCGTGTGCACGCCCTCGCTGTTTCTTTTTCACATACTGTTTTATGTCCTTTTTTTCGAATACTGAACCAATTCCCTGATGTACATTTTATTGCTTCAGTGTTTTAATCAACTCAATTCTGCAACGAAATACTGCATTTTGATATTAAATGTACAAAGAAATGACTAAACCGCTAATTATTTTAAGTAATAGTTAAAATTAACATTATTTTGGGTCGTGACACGTTGAAGGTGGGTCACAAAGCTTCTCCAGTTGAGAACCACTGCCTTAGATGATGTTGAGAAACTGATTGCACAAAACAGAGATCTACATAGTATCTGCTATTCCCAATGTCCAGCAGGTTGAGGCCCCTCTACTGATCCCTCCCTCATGCCCCCCCCCCCCAACTATTTGAATTAACACTATGGATAAGAATATGTCAGGTTTTTTGTCATAAATCTACATTAAAACCATACAAAATATAAATTACAGTGGGATAAATGCGGATTTCAAAGGAGTAGACATGAAACTGAGACTGCCCTGTTTAGTCTATATGAGGAACACTACAAGGCTCGACCACCCTGTGTTGACAAGAGAATAAAACTCTCCTCCACCAAGCAAACCTGTGTCATATATAAAGACAAATGAACATGTTTGAGTATCCCTCCCTACAGAATAGCCCTTTCACTGCGAGATGTTCCCTCATAGAGACATCTCAGTGCGTAGCTCAGAGCAGAGGACACAGGAGCCCAAATGCTGAGCTCACGGTCGTAGGAGTACAGTAGAGCAGCTGGACTTGTAGTTTGCTCATGAAGATGTTTCACGAGGCGTTTTGTGATTTACAGCTCTGTTTCCCACGAGCTGAAGTTAACTGTCAGTCACCCAGGCCGTGGTTCTGTAAATCTTCAGACATATGGATGTACTTTTTTTTTGTGTCTGGCCTTCTTCAGGAAATGGGGTTTTCTTCTGGACTAAGTTTTGAGGACCTCTTGTTATACGGTACCGGTCAAAAGTGTGGATTACCCTCATGAGCACTGTAGATTCTCACAGAAAGCATTCATTTTATTTATTTCAGGCAAAACATATCACAAAGTATACAAAAATTGATAAAATAAAAATACAACAATCAGACCTGAAACTGAAAGGGAGTGGGAAGAAGAAAACTTAACTTGATTTATGAATGAACACATATGAAATTATGTTCTAAACAAAAAAAAAGGTGAAATAGATTCTTAAAATAGCCGACTTTCGCTACTGCTTTGTACACTTTTGGCGTTTTCTCAATGGGTTTCTCAATGTAGACACCAGAAATGGTTTTCACTTCACAGACTGTTGAAAGCCATTCAGGTCGCTGCCTCATGAAGCTCATTGAGAAGAAAACAAGAATAAAGGGTGCTACTTTTGAAGAATTTAAAATATAAAACATATTTTGAGTTATTTCACCCTTTTCTGTTTCCTATAGTAATAGCAATAGTTGTTTTATTCCACGCTTTTCACCATATGTTTTGGTGAATGGGCAAACAGCTGATGCTTTCAGACGTGTATCAGTTTATTCAAGTCACAGATCTTTTACGTCGCAAGGGAAACATAGCTTTGTTCGTGAAAGATGTTTTGCCTATCAGGTAACTATTATCATTTATTTTATACATTCATCTCACCTACCAAAGCCACAGACGCAACAACATCACAATTGTTCGTATTCTGGGCATTTTTAATGTTTACACCTTGCTAGTTATAGCCCCAAGCTCAAGAAAACTTTATCTCACATTGTCTCTTTCCCTTCTCCCCCTCCCCCTCTCGCCCTCACCCTCTCTTCATAAGCTCAGCCAGTTCACTAGCAAAGACCACAACCTTGGAAGGGTGAGAGCGAGACCAAGAGGTGTTGTCCTGCTCCCGAAATGAAGATAGCAATGTCTTTCCTTCTTAAAATCTCAAGTCACTGGGTTTCCATGAGTGTTGTCTGTATAACAACTTCTCTATAGTCACTTAAGCCAAACGGACATAGTATATTCTGATTTGTCTGCATGATAGAATAGAAATTGGTTTAAAAAATGGTTAAAAGGCTAACAGTATACTGCATATAAATAGCAAACATTTCAGCACTCTTCAGCTCCCTTACATACAGCCGACTGAGCCATGCATGTTGAAAGCCGTGCTGAAAATAGCGCATTTCCAGTAATGGGCCACGCTGCTTCGCCGCCTCTCCTTCTCTTTTCAGCACTCATCATCGATCGTTCTCTTGCACATTTCTTCTCTTTGGTATTCTAGCCAAGTTAGTGGTGGAGCCCTCCTTATGTATTGCGACCACCTGCTTCCAATCTCTGGTCCAGGACAGACGGCAGCATTGGTGAAACTGTATGTCAGGCTATGGCAGGGCTGCTGACAAATACAGGCCATCGAGAGCCAGGACGGAGCACAAGTGAAAGAAACAATGTGTGGCTGACGATTTTCTGATGCCGCACTGTCTCACACCATTAGGACACTCGGATGAGGTTTGGCCTGGGCTAAACGGCCGCGTGGTTGTGCATGATATTAGGAAACGCATTAGAGAGTGAGTACAGAAAGCATCTGGTGCTCACTATAAAGGGGCCTGGTTGTGTTCAAGACACCTGGGACAACAGTGATTAGAGACAATGGCTGGGAATGGGGTTTGTATTCGGGATTTTTTATATGTGATCAGACAGTTGGCACATTTTACACATTTTAACATAATAGCAATAAATTGTAAAGTAACTACAAAATTCCTTTGGGCGGCACAGTGGTGCAGCGGTTAGTGCTCACGCTCAGGTTTGATTCCTGGGCCGGACGGGGCCTTTCTGTGTGGAGTTTGCATGTTCTCCCCGTGTCTGTGTAGGTTTCCTCCGGGTGCTCCGGTTTCCCCTACCACCAAAAAGATAGGCCAGGTTCGTGGTGGTTGGAGGGGCCGATGGCGCAGAATGGCAGCCTCAGTTCTGTCACCACAGAGTATGGAGTGAATCTATAATGTCTAGTGTAGCGCTTGGAGAAACTTGATAATCAAGCTTGGAAAGCGCAAAACAAGTGTAAGGTGCTGTTTATATGGCAACAATGTCCAGTAAAATGCAGCAGTCACATCCTCTCTCAATCTGCTTTCATACACCTGATAAGGTGTCCAAAAAACTAATTGGGCACAATGAAACTGCAGTGCACGCCTTTGTCCAGCAAACGGTGCTGTGTGTGTATTGCATGCACTGTGAGTAGAAAGAAGAAGACAGTTTAACACTGTAAACTTTTGGTTGTTGTGTCTCTCTGGGGCGACTCTGGTGCATTCTAAAGTAAAAGTAAAGCTGGACACACACTATTTTTATCCAAATTATTCAGTCTTTCTGAGTCTGAGGAGGCATGGCTCAATAAAACTTTCTCTCATGCGATGATCTGTGGTGTGACTCCTCATGTGTGTGTGTCCTCATTCCTGTCCTTAAGTGTGTTTGGTCTGTGCCAGATTTTAAATTTCAAAAGATTTAAAATCCTGTAGTGTGGCCAGCTTAAATCATTGCAAATTATTTACATAAAAACGTGAGAAGCCAAAAAGCCAAATAATTATTGATCGTGATGTAGCCAATCAATGTTCAGACAGCGGCTGGACGTCATCGTTCTCGTTTGGCATTTTGCACAAGAAGCAGAGCGTCTGAAAGTGAGAAATGAAACCACCTACTACCGTTTTCAGTGGAGCTGGGAGTCAGAGGATACGATGTGTCCTCGTGTGACAGATGCCTGCTTCCGATACCAACGTGCTGCCGTTTTGTCGCCATGTGAACTACATTCAAGGTTGCCTCCTAACTATATTTCTACTTCTATAAAGCGACTCATGGTAAAATCTAAATTGTTAAAAATGAATTTGCCATATTTCTTGTGTGTTAGCCCAAATTATATGTACAACAAACAGAAAATGGAAGAATTGTTGTCTGATCAGGTTGTCTCACAAGGTTGTTTCTATGCCTTTGAATTTGTCCATGTTTAACAAAACAATAAAACTTTTGATACAGTTTTTTAATGCTAAGTCAGCTTGTCCTTCTACACCTCCCTAGATCTGTAGATATTTTAGGTTCTTCCTTGTTCCTTTTAGTTTATTGTTCTGGGCAGCAGATGGTCCAATGGGGGACTGTAGATCAGTCATCTACAGTCCCCCATTATTAGATCATTTTTTTTATCTGGGTGATTCTTGAAGTTTTCTGTTTAATGGTTTCATTTCTGTGTTCAATGATGACAATCTATCTTCCAACAGGCCTTTTTGGGCAAGTTAGAGAGGAGGAATCCATCTTGTTGTTGAATGAACAAAAATGTTATTCTCCCCTATTACAACTTAGCTAATACAAAATGGATTGCCATGATCATAATCATTTTTCTATGTAAATATTGTAAGAAGTTTTAGAAGTAATTTTGCTGAACCTTCCTCTCTCAATCCAGAGCTCAATCTGGACACTGTAGACAAGGTCACTCTACTTCCCTTTAAATAAAACACACCTGTCTTAAGCTTTGTCAGAGTAAACGTGGGTTCAATTCTAGCTTATGTAGAGCTTTCGCAGCCAAAACATCCACTTAACATTTTTCTGTTGGACGCGGAAGAACCAAGAACTCGCCTTTTGTGCCATCCTCAACAGCTGCAGTTGCCTAAAGTGGAGATTCTTCAAAGCAGGGAGAAAGTGTGCCTTGTTAGTGCTGGTATGGGACACGAGAAGGAGGGGGGCAGCTAAGGCGCAACAGTAAAAAAAAGTTGCTGAGTCTGTGACTGGGATTTGAAAACCTCGGGGCATTTGGGCTTGTGCCTGTTTGCTAGACACTTCGGCACCGTAATGGTCAAGTTCCTTTTCAAAATATACAAGACAGGTGTGGAGTTTGCTATTTCTTCTCATTATAGGGTTTCTGTTTCACCATTGGAGGTCTTTGAGTAGTTTTATGGACCGCCTGGTATTTGGGAACTCGAGAAAATTAATCTCTGTTTTTTGGGTACGTTTTACAGTAATTAATTGTGTGTGAGGAGCAGATTATCTGGTGGCTGTCTTAACCAGTGAAGCCTTAAACCCAATGATGATATAAAGGCAATGATACAATATGGCAAAGAAGTATTTTCAAAAGCACATTGACATTGCATTGATCAATTCTTCCGTATATTCTTCATGAACTGAACGACTCACTTTGGGTCCTTGCTCATCAGTTGAAAACCACAGTATTAAAGGACTTTTAATTTAACTTAGCAAGACCTTGGATCTTTGTTTTAAATGTCTCCATGCATCATTGTTCTCTGTGGCAACACCTGATTTAAAGGTAGTTATTGAGGGGGAAAAAAAGAAAGTTTTGACTGTCAATTCATCCATATAAATGAATTTATCTTTATATTTCTGCATTCTCCAGAAGGTCCCAGAGTTCATTGATAAAACTAGGTCAAAGATTGACCGTTTGCAGAGGCACACCTGAACTTTTGAGTGACATTACTCCGTTGAACCCCATCTTTGAGCAGGTTTAACCTACACATGAAAGGGTCTCAATTACACCTGAAGTATGCGACAGACTACCGTGCCGTATAATAGAGACCATATGCAGGCACTGGCTGCAGACCTGGGTTTATTTTGGTCTCATTAAAATAGTTACTTTTACCAAAACACAGTCATGTTGATGGAGACTTGAGGAGGTGTGAATGCTTGCATAGTCGAGACCCAGAAAATGTAAATATGAGTGATAGCTTTGGCCGAGTGGCTTTCTTTGGATTTGTTGAAAGCTCACATAGTAAACATTTTATGAGCAGAATGTGCCTTGAGTTGTGTTTTTAGTCACTGTGCTGGTGAGGCACTGTAAGAAGATGCACCATCATTGTCTGTGGAATTAAAATAACTCCTTCATTTATTAAAATTTTTAAAACTTCATGTTGCGGATGAAATAGTAGTGTTTTTGTGTGACCACCAGTGACCACATAATTGTCCTTAAAACAGGTATGGGCAAACCTTTGATGCAAGGACCACATTGGGTTAGAATTGGGCAATAGGGCCTCACTAGTTGCGGTTCTGGGCGTTTAAAACAATCTGCATTTTTAACAATCACCTGACGACAGAGAACTTAAACAGACAGTTTACAATAAGGAGTGTAATTATTTATTTATTTGATCAGGGAGAATGCACAAATGACATTAGTCTATAACAAGAAGAGATGTCATGTGCAGGTTATAGCAAAAGATGCTAATTTCCACCCAGGTTGATGTTACAAAAATACATAAAACTATAAAAGTTCATACATATAGAAACAATCATTATTTCAATCGCATCTTTATTTAATAATGAACTAATTATTGCACTCAGTCAATGTTTCTCCATAGAACTTTATAGGAAATTGTCACTTCAATGATCATTGTCTCAAAATGCATTTTTCTTACATTGTGGCGACAACAACTTTCAAGGTTTGTATTTATACAATATTTTGAAGGTTTGTTCAGAAGGATTTTTGAATATTAAATTCCTAGCTGCCATGGTTTATTGAGTTTTGAACCATAAAAAACAAATTTGTTACAGATTTTCACTAATAATAATAATAAGATATTGAACTTTGTGACTATTATACCAACAAAGTAAAACCATACGTTTTAACCTGGCTCTATCTATCACTTAGATTTTGTCGCCAAAAATGTAGGCAAATTTGGCTATTTTTATGCATGCAATACAAACTTAATTTAATGTCTTGTTACTACTAGTAACAAGACATTAAATTAAGTTTGTTGGCTGAACACAAAACGGCAGATGGAACCACATACGCCATTTTTAAAATTTCCTATGGAAGCAACACTTTTTACAGTGGGCAGACAGTGTCTCACCTTCAAAAAAACTTATATATTTTCCCAAAATCTGTCAGCCCTAAACCAATTTTTTGAAACAAACATATAAAAGCCTAGTGGTCAAACCATGCATCCATCCTCGTCATTCGCTTACATTTATCTGGCCATGTTTTGCCTACCTACTCTTCCTGTTCTCATTTCTCTCTGTCGCTTTCTCAAGTATGTTAAAAGGCTTCACTATCCAAGACCTCGGGCCAAAAGTCTTGAGAAGCCAACACGCTGGCATGAGCGAGCAGTAGTCCATGCTTTCTGAGGAAGAAGCTCATTAGGCTGTAATGGCTGCCACATGTTTGCGACACTCAAAGACTAAGCATGTCTCTGTTAAAGCCCTATTGTTTACCAGGTTAAAGCCATGTGCTCTCAGAATGTACAGTAGCAAAGTGAATCTTTCATCTTCATTCAAATCTCACAGGATATATGTGTTTGGTTTGTGGAAATGAGGTCAGTAAGGATCCTTTACAGGCTAATGCCCACTACTGTGTATGGCATGTAAAGTAATCTAACACCTCTCTAGACCTGCATTAGTGTAAATGACTTCATTAGAGCTAAATTGTAATCATGTCCGTCCAAAAACGTTAGCAGATTTCAGTGGTGTAAAATAGACCACAAAGAATTTCTTTCAGAAGTAAATCGATACAGATCCTTTCGGACTAAAACTAGAGAACCATCAGATAACTTTTTTTTACAATAACTAGACTAAATTATTCATCATCTAGAATCACAAAACAGAACCATAAGGGTAATTTCTTTTCATTTTTGAATCATTTACAGTCGTGCTCAAAATTTTACATACCCTTTTAAGCACCTGTCATGGTAAATTACCCCCTAGTGCTGCCTCGGGATCTGCCAGGCATCAAAACTAGCTATTTAAAGGGAAATATTTTTTTTCCCTGACCCCATTAGTACCTAAAAACATTTTTTGATACCATACTGGTATTGTATAATGGTACCCAGCCCTATTGGGGACTAACTGAGCCCCTCTATATCTTATAAGTGGTGTGTTTAGTGGTAGTCGCCACACAGCAAGACTACTCATGGAGAACAATCTCAATGGGTTAGGTGAAAAGTTTTTGGGAATAAAATGACCCCAAATCCCCAATTTAATCATTTGCGGTGAAACTTTCAATAAGCTTTCTGTGTTCTTTCCTCATGTCCACACTGAGAGACATAATTTAAGTCCCTCAAATGAGTTTTCATTGGTACATTTTATTGATCAGTCATTTAAATTGTAAATCTTGTGAATCCAGCTGAACTCTTCCTTCCAGATGCCAAGTATGTGCAAACTGCATTACACACGGCACATAACTCCACTCTGACAGCTCTGTCCGTCTGCTCAAGCCATTGACTCCTGGAAACATAACACATGGTGCTTTTGCAGATGTGAAAGGTAACTGCTGGTCAAATACATGTTTAAATATGTGTGTCTTATATCTTCATGGAATTGGTGTTGGCGAAAACTGAGCAAATTGTTGTTGTAATATTGCTTTTTCTTCTGCCTACATCAGACGTCCTTCCCATCTCACCCAAATTGTGCAATGGCTTAAGAGTCTTAAAGGAATAAGCCACTATTTTTCATCCTGAGATGTGTTCTTGCATGAGCTTAGACGAGTTGATGTGTACCTGTCTGGACTTTGAGCATGCCCTCTGTAACGTAACAACGCTAAAGATGTTGTTTGCATTTAGCCTCTGCTAACTATTCCATTGTCGTTCTCAGAGGTTGAAGTTAGAAGCCATCAAGCTCCTCCACATTTTCCCTATTTAAATACAGTTATGTGAGTTAATATGACGCTCCTAAGGAGTCCTCTAGGAGCGTCATATTACTGTGTGATGGCTTCTAACTTCAACCTGTGAGAACCCAATGGAATAGTTAGTGGAGGCTAAATGCTAACAACATCTTTGGCGTTACGTTACAAAGTCCAGGCAGGTACGCATCAACTCATCTAAGCTCATGTAAGAACACATCTCAGGATGAAAAATAGTGGCCTATTCCTTTAACAGGGACATGACCATATTAGCCATCAAGAGAGGCTACCACCTGGTTTATGGATAAAACATTCAACTCACTGCAGCACAGTTGCACCATTTTGCAAGATAGATACAGCCAGTGGCGCGTTATACTAGAGGGGTGTGGCCTAGCGCGGGGGAAAGACGGATATTTACCAGAGGTCAAGTCAAAATCTGGCCCTTATGAATCTTTCAACACATTCTTACATTAGAAAATAGGCAGATTGGTAGAATAAAAGAAGTGGAAAAAACGGCACTAGATGTAGCATGAAGGTAACATTGACGTGATAGTTAGCACTCTCTGTTATTTACGTATAGATTTGGGCCGTTGAACCCTTTTGTTCCTCTTCATGTCTCTGTGTCTTTATTTGGTACGAAATATAATAATAATTCAGCATTTGTGGTCACTCACGGAGCAGTTGGTGAAAGAGCAGGTAGTTTCTTGTTTTCGCCCTCACTGTAGCTTCCAACGTGACTGTTTGTAGGCGTTCCCAGAGATACCGTCTGTATCTATTAATTTTGGGATTTGGTTTTGTTTATTTCCAACCTGTTTGCAATAACACAGTTGATTTGGCAAGTATGTTAATGGAGAACTAATGACAAAATATAAACATTTCAGATGAACAGTATGATTTGAAGTGGATGGAAGAAATTTCTTCCTTATGCGCCATCATTAATCACGAAACTTCTCAACAATAATTATTACTGTAACAACACTCCCTGGACAAGCATTCACTACTGCAGCGTAAAATGTTTTTTTTTACCATTTGTTTTAACCATTGTATATCTTAAATCCATCTGAAATTGTACTTGTGATTAATATTTCACGTGACTTTTATACATACATACTATACAGTATGCCAGAGAGAATGATATCAGTAAACCCGGGTTGTAGTTGACCGATTCTTTTCAGAACTTTTGTTTGTAAAATAACAGATTTTCCTCATAAAACCGATTGTGGGTGCTTTTGAACGATATTGCATGTATTGAAAGCAATGGACATCAACAAACTGAGCATCCGCCATTTGCTTCTGCTTAATCTGGGGCCGGGTTGAGGAGGCAAAAGTCTCTGCAGAGATACCCATGATGAGGTGTGCCGCGGGACCTACTCTCAACGGGACACACCTCGCAGGGAAGAGGCAGAGGTAACAGATACCCTAGCAACCTCTCAGCTGACTCCTCCCATGTGACTGAGCTCCTCACTCTATCCCTGAGAGAGTCAAACCAAACTCTAAATGAGAAGCTGGTTATGAGTTAAATTTTTCACAGTCAAGCAATTACCAGCCCTCAGACTCTTAAACAAGCCAACTCAATGGCATTGTGCAACATAAACCTTTAGGCTCCTCACATTTCTATCCATCCATCTTCCGCGTATCTGTTGCTGTGTCGCAGGGGCAGCAGTCTAAGCTATTAGGATCACACTGCACCAGTCCCTTATGGCTTCTCCTGCAGGTGAAGGGTCCACGAGAGGACAGCCCCATGACGCTTCGCAGGCTCAGCAGTCTTTGTCTTACCGAGGACAGTGATTCTCATCTGGTGCCAGGACCCACCATCAATCTATAATGATTAGAGACCCAAATGAAGATGGAATTAATGTAAAATACTGTATTATCCTACAGATTATGGTTGAATACGCATTAATTAAGTTGGAATAATTATCAAAATAATTAAGGTGGCGGTCCGAGGAAGGGAGGCCCTTTACTACTGGTTTGAAAATGTGAAGTTAATACTTTATTTTAGCTTTGTCTTTAGTCTCATGTCATGTTGCGAATCATATTTTCAGTACTCTTGATTCACCGCAGAATGTATTGAATATTCCTTGCATTAGAAAGGAATCGATATTTGATTCAGTGCATGTGGATTCCTCATAGTCTTTTTGGAACAGCAAATATGCAACAGCCCACAGAGACATTTGACATACTTCAATAATATCAATAATGAGATGTCCAGAAACCGCTCTTTGGCTGGAGGAAGATGCAAGGTCATCCAGACTTTAATAATAACTTTACTTTCCATTTGAATTGCTACATACTGGGGTGGATGAAAAGGTTTTATGAGGTTGTAATAAGGCTGAATGATTTGGGGAAACTATCCAATTGTGAATGTATTTTTTTTTTCCCAGACAAGCATTGCAATTTATTAAGTCAAGTTATTGAGTCAAGCACATACAATATTTGAGAGAAGACTGAGACAGGGACCCAACAGAGACATGATTTCTTTGTGTGCTGAGGCCAGAAATAACAGCAGCTTTTCCCTTTTGATAATCGCTTTACTACATTACTTCAAACTTTGCATTTTGATTTGAGATTTGATTATTCTGGCCTTCAAAGTATGCAAAGTCCCATGAGTTACGTGCGATATGAACTGTCAAACTTCAGCGTAGAAGATGATTGATCACACAGAATTCAAAGGGAGCTGTATTGTTTTGAAGAAACTTTCTTTCACCTCTACTTCAGAACAATAACGTGTGACAAATCGAATGTCTGGACCACGTATATTGGACACGTTTAGCCTGGAATCTTTCAATCCAGGAGGCCACATTCACGGAGATGTCAAGCGCTTAGATCTTCTCCAAGGTTGTATATTGTTCAGTGAATTGTTTCGTACGGACAGACGAGATGCATGCTCGTGTGATGTTGCGCAGATCACATTCTCCGTCTTGTGCAGGTCACGGCTACAACTGATAGTCCCAGGACAGTCGTTGGGGTAGAGAGCGCAGAAGGGGCGCCATAGATATAATGAGACATGGTCAGTTAATAACGTAAAGAAACAGTCAAGGCTATAGACTTTTAGCATGAGAGGATATAACATTCACACCTGGAAACACTTGCGGTGCAGCTTTGAAGCGTATTACAAATACATAGAAGGGTGCAACAGTTGGAAATGTCAGAAGATTGTACTGTAAATGGCCTCCCAGTTCAGGTTAAAGTTGTTATCATGAGCAGTGAGTGACCGTGGTTCATCCTTCAAGTTAGTATCCTTCACATGAGTGCTTTTAACCAAGAGACCAAGTTTAGTGCGTGACAAAGAACAGAATGCAAATATCACGGTTAAAGGAAAGTTGTACTTTATTGTTCTAATCGGGAAATTCGGGTGTGAGGATCCATCTCCAGATTTTGATTCAGGACTATTTAGTTTAATTATTGTGAATGTTTCTGGTTGATGGGAGAAACTGTTAACCTTGTGCTGCAAGATGTATTCCTGCGAGATTTGTGATTTCACAAACTCGGGAAAATACATCTTGAAAGAGTCCAATCACTTACCCTCAGCTCGATATTTGCAGGATCAATGGCGTGCCTTCATCAGTGTTTAATGCAGTACATGTTGGTATGACATTGCACCAAAGGCCCTGACGAAGAATAACAAACATGCCTACATTAGGGCTGAACGAGTTTGGAAAATAATGTAATTGTGATTTTTTCCCCTCAATATTGCGATTGCGATTTAATATGCGATTATTATTATTTTTTAAAGCACTTAAAGTTACTGCATAAATACTGGACTTTTGACCTGGGGGAGTCTGAGTTTTATTTATTTTTTTATTCAGATGTGATTTTTTTTGCATTCAGGTGCATGCCGCGTTGTGTAATATCGCAATACATCTAAGGACTTACTTTTTGATGCAGCAATTGGTTTTAGCAGAAATGCCGACTATTTCTGCTTTAAAAATGGAGCAAAGAAATGTTTGTGCTTTTCTTCCGACTGGATTCAGCAAAAGTATGGTAGGCGGGTACTAAATAGTGTTTCACCCAATTATCTTGAAGTATTGCTGTAATGGTCCCTCCCTGTCACGAGCATATTAAACGAGAGCCATCCCAGATTGATAATGTGTAGAACTCAAATCAGAGTGCTATGCATATCAATCTGGCACATGCCAGGTTAGGAAACCGTAGCACACAGAGGAAATCGATCCAGATTGAACAGAAAGTTCAATATGATGCAACATTCAAATATAGAAAAACCTCTGAATAGTAGCTGTGAGGGGACAGTAGATCAACTTCCCGACGATGCTGTTTGAACAAAATAAATGGCGGCACGGTAGCATAGTGGTTAGCGCTCGTGCTTCACAGCTAGAAGGTCCTGAGTTCGATCCCGGGCCAGGACGGGGCATCTGTGTGGAGTTTGCATGTTCTCCTCGTGTCTGCGTAGGTTTCCTCCGGGTGCTCCGGTTTCCCCTACCACTAAAAACATGTACAATAGATCAGGATGAATGAGAGTGTGTTTGTGTGTACAAGTGTGGGACAACGGATGAAAATTAGCCCAAGGCTACAATCCGGAGTGGTGTGTTTACATGCATGGTTCTCATGTGTGTTCATTAACATGCACTGTCCCAACCAAATAAACAATAAAGAAAAAAATACTTTGGGACATTTGTTGATGATTTTTTTCCTCTTGTTTCCCTTCTTGGAGTCACCAATGTTGAGCCAATCATTATTAATTCAGCAGTCTGTGGTGAACCTGGCGCCCCACCATCTTCACCTTCTGCAGTTTCAAATGAATCACTAGAGCATAACTGTATTTGGTGAAAACAATCCATTAGTTGAATGTTGTTCAGGATACTTAGTCTTGTTACACATCCCAAAAGAGTAATACATGTCTTGGTTGATTTACTTTTTCACATATTGAACACCATCAACTCAAGTGGGAGTCATTAACTGATGATACACTATGTAGCAGTGAGGTATTGCACATTTTCCTTTCTGCTCCTCATTTTAACTAAGTTTTATGCTCATTTAGAGACACTACAAGGACTCATATGGAACCTTGTGTACGCTGAAGTGTGTTGCTTTTGTTTTCCCAGCTGCATAAAACTTAACAAGTCGTACATCATAGAACCATCACTTCAAAAAATCCACTGGAGCTTTGCTAAACGGCATTTTGTAAAGTGTCCAAACTGTGGCACAGCTTGGCGTCCTGACGTTGATGGCTAGTGACCCTAAGCTGATATGGAGAGCTCATTAGGACTTTGAGGGGCTGTGGGATCAAAGTGAGGATGTGTAGGGGGCAGGGTCCCACAAATGAGAGTCAATGGAAAATACAGAGCTGGCAGCTTCATCATGGCATGCCTATGTCTTGAGTTACAGTAAATGGCTGATATGTACAATATGATGATACAAATTAAACAGTAATCTGATCCCTGTTACAATCCGCCAGTTTGGAGAGATTGTCAAATTGTGACTTTGTTAATCTAAGGGGGTAATTTATCAAGAACGGTGCAAAATAGCCAACGTGCAAGCTGGAAAATAACCTGCATACCTTTTTCCCCAATCACTCCTTCCCTTGGTCAATACAAAATGCACACAAATTCCTTGCCACCTTATTTGATATGACTTTAACTAAGATGATTCAAGAAGTACACATTTCATAAACCTTGGTAACAACTAAGTTCTTCCCATTAACTTCCAGTACCATTTAAGGCGAAACTTGTTCCGTTTCATTTATTACATTGCTGCAGATGAGGTGCCAGAATCGTTCCACCTCGACCTACTGCACATGGCCTTTGAAACCAAGTGTGGGTGTGGCCTGGATTTTAAAATGGCGACCCATCCTTAGTTTCTGAGGACATGCAGATTGTTCATCCTGCAT
>OMNZ01096678.1:0-14884 GCA_900303255.1 Lesueurigobius sanzi
CAATACACATGCTTTTTAGAGTCGTTCGGGAGCACTGCTTTTTTAGGTTATTTTTTTTTCTCTCAGGTTGTACTTCCTTTCTCTTGTACAAAACATTGTTTGGATATTTTGTGGGAAAGGATTGTTTTACTTTAACACATTGAGTGCCAAAAACGATTTATTTTTATTTTATTTTATTTTATTTTATTTTATTTTATTTTATTTTATTTTATTTTATTTTATTTTATTTTATTTTATTTTATTTTATTTTATTTTATTTTATTTTATTTTATTTTATTTTATTTTATTTTATTTTATTTTATTTTATTTTATTTTACCAGGTAAAATGTTTGAGAGCTATTTTTCATTTACAAACATTGACCACAAACATTTTTAATATTAAATCGTTAAATCAGAATGCTTTTTCGCCACACCCCCGGAAAGTACAGGCGGAACTTCTGTGCGAGGCGCCAAAGTGGAGGGGAATTTAAAATGATCGGACCGCTAATAACAAGCTGAAGCTATATTGAGTTCAGGAAGTAGCCTACAACAACTGACAAAACGAATCTAAATGAACACGCTATATGCCTACTTATAAAACAGCATTGCTTCGGAAATACATCTGCTTCCCATTAGTAGCATGGAGGCGTGCGACGAAAGGGTAACTAGCTAGCATATTAGCTTAGCGTTTAATGTTTATTTTTGTCTTTGTAGCTAGCTATCCAACATTTGTTTATTTGTGATCCTTGATCTATTTTGGGTCAACCTTTTTGTTGGTATTCCGTAAAAAAAATTGTTAATACTATGTATATAGCTAGTAACAAATGTCTTATTTAGCCTACTCGCATATGTAACTAATGTAAACAACTGCATAGCAACACGTTTTGACAAGCTAATGTTATAACATTAGTTTATTTTTGGACAACTAAGCTAACTGCATATAAAAGACCTATTAAGTGCTATATTTTTCCTTTGTTTAAAGGGTTTGGATTCACCATCAAGAAATAGTTATATTGGAAGCTATTACCAGCCACCAGACATACTGATTCCACTGCCAACGAGAAGGCTGGACTTTCCATTTCACAGTGTTGAAGATTCAGAGCTACCCACAACCAGTCACTGTGTACATCAGCCAAAATCAAATATTGATAGCAAAGGTATGTCACTGCACAAGCCACGTATTATTGTATTCAGCATTCTCAATATCTAGTTGCCGTTAAAGTAAAGTCGATGAATAATTAAACTAACAAGAGCAAAGAATGTTATTATGAGTTATCATGCTGTACTTCTAGTATCCGTAACTTTTTGTATATCTCACATTCAGGTGTAGTAGATGCTTTGAAAATGCTTCAAGAAAAAATAAGTCGCGTGGAGGCCAACACAAGCAGGCATACTGAAAAGAGTCGGCAAATGTACAAAGAATGTCAAATGGATATACAGATTGCCCTTCCTACAACTGACAATCAACAACCCAACAAAAGTAACTTCATGATGAATTTATTTATAAAGCACCTTTATTGCGCTTTCTTGTTACTCTTTCCACCTCTGATGTAAAGATAAGTTAATGGGGAAAACTTTTTCTACAGCACATGATGCAAGCATAAGAAGCAAAACTCTTCAAAAGCATCTCGAGAAGACAAAAAGGTCCATTGAACGGGCAAAAAAGGAGAAAGGCACGCTACTGGAGAATCAGGTAATAAATAATAGTTGCACACAATAAACGTTTATTAAAACAGCCATAATTCTTTTTTTAAATGATAATTATGTGTGGAGTGAAAAAATATATATTCCGTGTTTGCTTGCATTATTGGAATTAAGTGTCTATGAAGACCTTTCTCAGTCATGTGACTTTTGCTGCCCACCAAAGCCTCTGATTGGTCAAAGCATAGAGATATAGAATGTTTTGATTTGAATTCCTTGCAGCAACCCATTGTTGCAACATAAGTTCTGCTAGCTGATGATGTCAGCTGAGAAAGGTCTATACATTTAGCATTTTGTCTCTTTCCATGATTCTCGTTAGATCTAAGTCAAGCATCTTCTTTCAGAACTACAAAACACAAACACCCCGTGATATACAATTATGGCCAAAGGTTCTGTCAGCTGTATGTAAACTTATGTATTTCATAGAACATGAATGATGACACAAAAACCTTTATTTCACTCATGGTTAGTTTTTGCGTGAAGCCATTTACTGTAAAGAAAAGAAAAAAAATCATGTTTGTTTACACTTTTCAATTAGAAACTAGCCAAACGTCCCTGATCAAACGTTTACATATTGTGCATCTTGAAACAAACATCAATTTTTTCAGAGAGCCCAATTTTTTGTCAGAGTCCTGTATTTCAACTAAAGTGAGTTTTTCTTTGCTCCTGAACAATTTTCCTGGCAGTTGTTGAAGGTCATGTAAACGTTAGATCAGGGACATTTGAGTAGTTTTGTTGATTGGTTATTTGGTTGGGACAGTGCATGTTAATGAACACACATGAGAACCATGCATATAAACGCACCACTCCAGATAGTAGCCATATACAGTAGGTAGTAAACTCAGCTCTTTGACAATAAATGGCTTTGCGCAACCGTGAGAGGAAAAAGATTAAAAGGATATGTAAACACTTTTGAGCGCAACTGTAGATTTAATTCATTGCTATTGTTTTAAAACATGTAACATCACATCAGCAATTATAGCAACTTTTACCAATGCCTGCTCTTGGATGATTTTCAGGCCTTACTACAAAAAGAACAGTTTAACACAAGTATTCAGCTACAAAATGCGAAGCTGGAGAAACTGGAATCCAAATATGAGAAATTAAACAGGACCCAAACTCTGTCAGAAGTAAGACTTTTTCATCATCCTCTAAAAAACACTCTATTATTAATTTCATTATTATTAGTTTCTGTTCAAATTTGCAGAGGAAGCTGGCCATGTTGGAGGAAAAGCTCCAGAAAGAACAACATGAGCGTAAACTGGTGCAGGAGAAAGCGGAGGAGGTCAGTATCATTGTGCTAATTAACATTTAAAGAGCAGCAAAACACATTGGTTGAACATTGTAATCCATATAATTTTTTGGAATCCTATCTAATGGTTAGTTTAGTTACACAATACATTGTTCCTGCTGTGTTTACTGGTTAAAATCTTAGCAAAGACTAACCTGGGACCAAAACCAGTTTAAATATTTAGTTGAGACATAAGACTAAGCTATAAAAGAAGACCAGGAAGTTATAGTGATACGAGCATTGCCGTTGATGTTGTGAAAATAACATACCTATTGTATATTTCAAAACGCTCCAGCTTCAGAGAGAGTTTGACAGCACTCTTCGAATAAGCCCAGAAGCGATTAAAGTCAAGAATAAAACAAAGAAGATCACAAAGGTATGATACAAGTCTAACCTTTCAAATGTAATGTTAATGGCGTTAATTTAACATGTATTTCATGTAGAAAACCTTGGGACTGAGTGAGCAGAAGTCACCAGGCCGCTCTTTCAATCAGAAAATGCCTTTTGTCGCCGGAACGGTACGCAAGTTAAAATACTTTACAATTTACATACAATATATGACGCGGGGAGTGCCTTCATCTGTGTTCTACCTGTTCCAGTCGACAAGCCCAAGTCATTCGGTCCATGCTAATGTCCAGAGCGTACTCCACATGATGAAGCACCACCAGCCTCAGCTGCACGAGAGAGTGTCTCTGCTGCACAAACCTGCGAGTGGCGTCAGAAAGGGTTTGCACAAAGACTTCTCCACATCCAACACCGTCAAACAGAGACCCGGCAGTGGATCCAGCGAGTCCGAGGCGTCCCTGGGGTCTCTCTCCGACTTGCTGCTTACGCTTCAGGACGAATTGGGGCAGATGAGCTTGTGAGTCCAAAATCCTGCAGGGGTGTTTTAACGAGACATTGTGCCTTAGAGGTAGAATTTGTCTTAAAACTATGTGAAAATGGCAAAAATCGATGGCTGAAGGCTAAAGTTTGATTTAAATTAGGAAATTTCAAAATATTCATAAAGTTTAATACAGTTAAATTTCCTTTCAAACACTTTTTTTCCCCTCAATGTACTTTAATTGTAGGGGTTTGGTCGTAGCAGCAAACCTCTACAACACTGTGCCTACTTCTACTGCCCTCCTCACTAAATTCTACCCCAAATATGTTTACCTTCATTCTGCAAACGAATGCATGTGTTTCTCAAAGTATAACGTCTCTGTTTGTTTTATTTGCCAGTGAGCAACGGGAGCTAATGCAACAAATAGATGGCACCTTTGACCATAAAAAGAGGCAGGACCTGAAAAATGAATTGGAACAACTCGTCTCAAAAATGGAAGAGAAAGGAGTTCATATCACCAAGCTCCGTAAACACCAAGAGATGGTAAGTGAAAATTATACAATAGATCAGGGATTTTCAACTGGTTCTGCCCCAGGGACCACCATTCAGACTAAGCAGTAGTCTGTGGCCCACTGTGTTTGCGTGTGTGCAACATGGGCCTATTTTTTTGTATAAAAGAGGGCTATATACTTTATTTTACAATGATTTGTGTTCTCAAATGTTTAAAATAACATAAGTAGAGTTATTAAAAGACATACAGTACAGGCCAAATGTTTGGACACACCTTCTCATTCAATGTGTTTTCTTTATTTTCATGACTATTTCTCGATGAGCTTCAAGAAGTAGTCACCTGACATGGTTTTCACTTCACTGTGTGCCTTATCAGGGTTCATTAGTGGAATTTCTTCTTTATCAATGGTCATGAAAATAAAGAAAACACATTGAAAACACATTGAATGAGAAGGTGTGTCCAAACTTTTGGCCTGTACTGTATATCAACTTGATATTCATGAATATCCAATATGCAGCAGCCCTAGTTTATTTTTAGAAGTTAAACTGGATAGCAAGTCACGGACCACCAGCAGCACTGCCACGGACCACCTGTTGAAAACAACTGCAATAGATGGCTACATTTCAGGATTCATTTATTGTCTTTTTACATATACAAATGTAACAATGTCAAACAGAACCTTCTTACTGTGACACGGCATCCTACGTCTTCTGCATTTGTGGACATTAGTGATTTTTGGTAATCTTTGATCATGGTTTTGATGAGTTTAAATGTTAGGTGTAGGGCTGGGTACCG
Source organism: Lesueurigobius sanzi (assembly GCA_900303255.1). Lineage (NCBI taxonomy): Eukaryota > Metazoa > Chordata > Actinopteri > Gobiiformes > Gobiidae > Lesueurigobius > Lesueurigobius sanzi. The sequence goes on from OMNZ01096678.1 coordinate 5,101, forward strand.
TTAAACAATACCAATATGGTAGCAACGAGGAGTCTGGAGGCGCTCCCTGGATCAAATGAAGGTGTAGAGTCAGCCGGGTGCTCTTCAGGATAAGCGGGCAGAAGATTATAAATGGATGAAAAGAAATATCCGAGGCACATCTGGTAGATCTCAAGAAGCAAATTTATTCATGCAACGCGTTTCGACACAAGGTCTTCATCAAGCCAGGCAATAACAGTATGATATCGGAAAAATAATTTAAGGTACTACCGATATCGAAAAATAAATTGGTACTGAAAAAATATTTTTCTTTAGAAAGTAAATTTGTCTGCTGGTGGGTCTGAGACTGCACTGAAGAAAGACTTAGGTGTTTCAGCTCAAATAAATGATAAAAACACTAAAAGACACAGTATTTTATTGAATAAATTATCATTATTCTGTTTTAAAACTAAAAATCAAGCACAAGTATAAATGACTAAATGAGTATAAAAGATGAGTATTAGTCTTGTTTAGAGCAGTTTTGACTAGATTAGACATATTTACTACTGTCATCTAGATCAGGGGTTCTTTAACCTTTTCAACCTTGGGGCCCAATATTTTCAGTGCAAGGTACCCAATAAAACATTTTACCATTGTTCAACCATTATTAAAATAATGGTTCCAAATAAATACAAAAGGGCATATTAAAATAAATACATGAAATGCCATTTAATATATTACTAGGGGGTATCCGGAGTTGAACCGGAGACCATTTGATCTGCTGTCAAACGATCTTCCACTGAGCTATGCCCCCATGTTTTTTTTCTCTGCAAAACTAGAACCTACTAAATGGAAGCATGTGCAGAGAAAATAGAAGGCTATGTCTCCCCATTGTTCTCTATGGGGCTCTATGGAGCAGACAGACGAAGGCAACACCACAGTGTAATGATGTTTCTGTGGAGTAGTGAGGGGCGTGGAGGGACATCCACCTCACCAAAGGGTAACGCCCCCTTCTGGGTGAAACCAGAGGCAGCCGACATTAAGATGGGACACTTGTGTCTGAAAACAACATTTTATGTGTTTTGTAGATTTCTTTAATTTGAAAGGGCAAAGGAAGAGATTTGTTGCTCTTGAGAATTCAGAGAGGACCGATAACGGACTTCTAACAAAAACGATAACTGTCCTCTCAGTGGATTCTCCTAAGCAACACATCTCTTCCTTTAACCCTCCATGTTAGATCAAATAAATACAACACATAAAATGTTCTTTTTCAGACAGAAGTGTGAAGGTCTCAGACGATGTCTGCACATTCATCTTGATGTCCGCGGCCTGTGGTTTCACTCAGAAGGTGGTGCTAACCCCTGGGTGACGTGGATGTTTCTGCCCCCTGTCCCGTAGGGCGTGGAATTGTTTGATTAATAAAGGGGGCCATGACCTGCTGGATTTTGGGAAGGGCTGCAGTAACCTATAATCCAACTTTATAAAATGTATAAAACTAGAACTTCTAGACTCTTATCTAGATTCTAGATAATTTGGCTCATTGACCATGACCATTTTGACTGATTCTAAGGTAATCTCACTTGAATTAGAAAAATAAAAATGCCCAATTTTCTTACTTTCTTCGTAGAAATCCATTGAAACAAGTGGTTAGAATTCGGTACCCAACCCAGCCCTAGTTCGGTGCACCTTAGACCGGCACTGGACTAAACGCTGAACATTAAAAGTGTCCTGTGAGCAGACATTGCGAGCCACTCTGCCGCCATCCCTTGTTCTTGCTGCTAGTTGCGTGTTTAATTGATAGTCACATTTTGTCTCCCCTCACAGATTCACAAAATGGCTCAGGACAGACATCACACCTCATGTTGTGGAGAGACTCGGAAGATCACAACAAACCACCCTCTAGCTCCTTCCCGAGTCAAACCCAGGAAAAAGGCCCCGAAACCGACCCGGGGAAACCTCCAGCTCCTCAGAGAGACCCAGCAGTTTCGCAACAGCCTCCAACAGTCCGACCTCTTCTGGGAAACTTGAGAAATTTGACCCCACGGCACTCCCCACTGGGCCCAACCCCTGAAACACTTTTAAAAATTTTTTTTTTTTTTTTTACACAAGACATTAAAGGATTTCTATTGTTTTTATGTTTGGTATATTTAACTTAATCGTTGGTGCTTAATGTAAACTATTATGAAGTATGTTTTTCTCTGTCTTCCTCGATTAAGAATTATTTTTAGATTTAATAAAGCTACTAGTCTCTGAAAATGTGGAGAGATGAGCTACAAGTGACAACTTTGGGATGTGTTGCAGTGTGTTGCAGGACCGCATAAAAAAAACTAATGCCAATTCAGTTACAATTAAGAGCTTAGGAATTGAAGTGTATAATATATCTGTGCCAGGGGTCTCAAACCAAATGGAAGTCATAAAAAGCCACAATAGTTAGTTTTCTATGCAAAACACAAATAATGCATATTATTCTTAACATTACTTCTTAAAGGTAGAAATTGTACATAAATTTGTCAAAGCTTGTATTCTTGTTCAATTCATATGTAATTCTTTAGCAGCTCACAACTCAAAAATACCATTTATAGATTTTCTTTTAGTTCCATCAAAGCGCAAATGAGCCGCATGTGGCTCTTGATATAGTGGTTGCCTTCCCCTGATCCATGGCGTCAGCGCGGCCATTGGGTGTATACCGCAACTACCCACCAGAGGGCAGTGTTTAACGTTCTTTTTGATTAAGTTCAAGATACCAATTGCCAATTTCTGAATTAGCTTGGTTGCCATGGTTTCCAATGGCGCATTTTCCAGTTAGAACACAGGACGGTAGGACAAATTGCTGCTACAGCTGCTTGGTTTTGCATTAAAGCGCGGCTAATAATGTGAACGGCCGTAAAGAACAGTAATATACAGCACAAAAACTGACCTCACATTAGAGCTTTAATGGTGAGGTAAGTTTGTGAGGCATATTCGTTTCTTTTGGCAACCAAGCTAATGCAGAAACTGGCGATTGCTCAACCCCCCTTTTGGTGATCATATGACAAGACTAAACATTGTTATACAGCAGTACAGGGGTAATTAATTAAAATCCACCAAGGTCCAATTTGAAAGAAATATGGAGTCAATTTACTATAACTGGTGTATGGGAATAATACTTTTTTACTTTTATTTTAGTCTTAATAAAATCAAGTTGTGCTTTGAAAATAGTGCCATTATTTAAAACCCTAGTTTTATTTTTAATTAAAAAAACTTTGTATCCCCAAAGCTCCTAAAGCCCATGTGCATATTATGTTGGAATTTATTTTGCTGCCAGTGCAGGCGGTGCTTCTCCACCAGGTTAAGTCCATGTTTGGCCCTGGCTGAGACCTGATTTAGATTTGGTTTAGTCCTGGTTCATTGTAAATAGTTTATTTCATTTTAAGAATGATGAATGATTTGCGCTACATCACATGCATATTTAATTAAGTAATCAGGGTCCGCTCGGTTTAAAACTTTAGCGGAGGGGGTTCCGGTCCGGCCTGGTCGGTGTTTGGGTCCGGATTTTAGCCTTCTGTCCCATGTCCCTGTGAATTTATCTGGAATCATTCATTTGTCCCAGTTTTACACAACCTCTGTCCCAGATGTCCCTGTTTTTTCAAAGCTGTTTTTTCATGTCCAACGCAGCATATTTACTTGATACTTCATGACTTTTGAACAAGGCGAAATAACGTAAGGAAAACACAAGAAAAATACTGAAAAAATTTGAGAAAAAACGCAAAAAAATAAGGAAAAATGTGAAGAAAATGACAAAAAAAAAATCTAATTTAAAAAAATTATGAAAACATGTGAGAACAATGTAAAAAAAATAACAAAAAATGTCCAAAGCAGCATATTTACTTGATACTTTATGACTTTTGGCCACATGTCCGTCAAACATGAAGTTTCTATAGCGACTGAACTAAATTTGATTGAAATTGATTGATCACCTCAAGCTAATTTGGTCATTAATTCATATTAGAATTCCACAAACCAACAGTTTTACCGTTCAACCTGGGAAATTATTATTTTTGTTCCATTTTTTAATGTGAAAAATTTGGTCACCCTAACCAATGTTAAAGTATTCTTGTAATAACTTATGATCAGTACATTTTAATCTTTTAAAACGAGTAACACAGATTTAACATTTTACCCCAAACTGTGTAGTTTAAGTGCTTTATATGGAGGGACCTGAGAAAACACATTTAGAGAGCTCCTTCATCTGCAAAATGTAAACCTTTTTTAGATTATGTACTGATGGAGATATCGAGAAAGTTTCATGGCTGTAATTTGTTCCATTTCAAATTAAGACTGATTTAAGTTTGCAGTAACTGCACAATTCTCCTAAATCTCTCAGTGAAACACAGGCAGAGCAGTAACTGAGGGAGAACAGTCTGAGCTGCGGCTACTGCACTTTTCCTTTGTATCAATGACACATTTGTAGTTGCTGCATAATTTACATTGAGGTTTCTCCAAAATGAGGGAGAATTGAGCCATAAAACTTTATCACTAAAATAGACGACATGAAAACTGATTTTGGTCTTAAAGTCTCAAAATATGCAGATACTGGACTTTTCCCTTGTAAGGCAGTACTGTACTTAAGTAAAGCTTTTGTGGATCTGTACTTCACATGAGTAGTATTTTTGTTGACAATGTAGGAAAAGCAAAAATATTATATAAAACACTAGATTGGACATGACGCTTGCTGATGTGGCAAACGTGGCGGCCACCTTGTGACTGGCCGGTGAGGCTAATGCTAATAGCAAGTAATGTAAAATTCGGGACACAAGATTTTGTTGATAAAACGTTAGAATTTGAGATACAGTGTTTGTTGGGGATTTGTTGTATTGGAAAGTCTAGGCATCTTAGTCAAGGAATATTTACTTTTATCTTTAAAGGGATGTTTGTTTTGTGGTCTTAGCACTATTTACCACCATTCATTCTACTGTTGTTGCATTAGTATCAAGTCAAAACTTAAAGACAGTAATGACATGACCAGAAATAAAAAAAAATCTTGTGCAAAATTTTGTGGTGTTTCCTATTCATTTACATTGCGGCCATCTTGTGACTGGCCACCAGAACTGGCCATTCCTTTCAATGTACCACTATGGTGATGTCCAATCTAGTGTTTTATATAATATCTTTGAGGAAAAGTCTCAAATACATCTTCGGAAGTAATGTGTACATTTCATGCTTTTGAAGACTCACACCACGCATTTAAAATTAAATGTACTTATTACAACGAATACTTCACTGGGCCACTTTCATTTTCATTGGACCAGTAGCATGTGTACTTTTACTCAAGTAATGAAATGAAGTACTTCGACCACCGCCCGTTTTTGTGTGGTGAGTTTTGTGTGTATGCTCTGGGAGACGATAATGAGAGTTTCATTTGTGTAATCAGTGGGTTGTTACCAGTGACTCAACAATAGACAGACATGAATCTCTCTCCAAAACAATAGGCCCACTGTCTTCGCTGCAACGTCAATCTTAGGCACGTCTAGAGCCGGTGTTTATGTAATTTTCCGACACGTTGAGCATCATCATGGGGATCATTCAGACATGTGTTTATATTCACCTTTGGTCCTTGTTCCCCGCTCTCTCCTTGCTGCCCCTGTCACATAAAAAACAAAAACAAACTATTCATCCTTATCTGGCATGAAAAAAAGATTTATACACCAATTTTTCTGGATAATACCTTAAAGAGAAAGTACTCCGGGGGGTATGGGTAGGGCCGCTGTGTTTCGTGATCATACCCTTCTTGTCTCCCCCTCTCCCACTCCATCCTCTCTCTCTCCAGCTCCTCTTCGGTCCGCTCTCTCCCTCTCTCCGGGTCCACATCGGGATCCAAGCCCCCGTCGGTGCCCTCCCTCTCCCTCTCCTCCTGCCTCTCCTCCTGCTCTAGCTCGGCCTGCCTCTCCCTCTCCAGCTCCTCTCTTTCTCGCTCCATTGCCAGCCTCTCCCGCTCCCTCTCCTCCTCTAGCTCGTCCTGGTCTAGCTCTCGGTTCTGGTCTTCGTCGTCAGTGGTCCACTCGTAGTCTGCGCTCGCCTCCGCTTCGTCAAAAACGTCGTAGCTCGGCTCTGTAGGTTGTGTGTCCCAGTCGATGTCTTCTTCGTTTAAGTTTTCGCTTTCTGCAGCATGGTCGCTTGGTGCGTCCCTTACCCCTAGCTTACCACTGGGCCTGTATGGGAGTTCCTGGTTTTTGTTCTGGAAAAAATATGGTTTGGTTGCAACATGTTATTAAATCATGTAAAATACTGTGTAGTGCAGCATGAGTGCATTTCAGATGATCTAATAGGCTTTAAGTTTTTATTTGAGATGGGGAGGCTAAATAATAGGACGCAGGGTCGCAATTTCAATTTCATTTTGGATCCAATAAATGACCTGGCTATGTTTGTAAAAGAAAGTAGACTACTGCAAAAAGAAATCTAGAATTAGATACATTTTCTTAAAATGTATATTTGACCCAATTTTTTTTATTTTTTACTATTAAATTAAGAATAAAATATCTAATCACACTCAAAATTAGATAAAAACAATATTAATTCATATATCAATATTGGTTCTTGACCGGAAAAAGGTGGCCTGCCCTATCCAGTGTCCTTGCCTCAAGTGGAGGAGTATCTCGGGGTCTTGTTCACGAGTGAGGGACGGATGGAGCGTGAGATTGACAGACGGATCGGTGCAGCGTCTGCAGTGATGCGGTCGTTGTATCGGACTGTTGTGGTGAAGAAGGAGCTGAGTCGAAAGACGAAACTCTCCATTTACTGGTCGATCTACATTCCTACTCTCACCTATGGTCATGAGATTTGGGTCATGACTGAAAGGACAAGATCACGGATACAAGCGGCTGAAATGAGTTTCCTCCGCAGGGTGGCTGGGCGCACCCTTAGAGATAGGGAACAGAGCCGCTACTCCTCCACGTTTTTCGACGTGGAGGATTAGCGGCTCGGGAGGCTCGGGTGGCTCGGGCATCTGTTTCGGATGCCTCCTGGTCGCCTCTCTCTCGAGAGGTGTTCCAGGCATGTCCCACTGGGAGGAGGCCCCGGGGAAGACCCAGGACACGGTGGAAAGATGAGGTCAGGGGCTGGCCTGGGAACCCCCCCCCCCCGGTGGCCCATTAGGCTGCGACGGCCCTGAAAGTTACACTTTTGTCACGATACATAAGTTGTTTTTCGACAGGATCGGAACAGCGTGGGTGACTTGAGAGAGGTTAGATGGTGGTTTGCGTTTCACTGCTTTTAGGATAATCCAGGCCACTGTGGCAGTGACAGACAGGAGGCACTGTGGGGCTACATTCATGTCGGTTAGTGCAATGTTCTTGTATATTAAAATGCTTTATAATTAGATACAAAGTGTCTTTTCACAAATGTCTACTTTACCATTTACTAAAGGAGGACAAAACCAATTCCTTTTTTTCTTACTAGGAAATTATCAAGTACATGGCCTTTAAATCCACCTCTCTGCCCCACTGTACGAAACAACTCGTCATCAAGCAATGCAATAGATTTAACGAGCGTTACACTTTCTAAATGCTTTCGAAACAACAGATTTGAAAGCATTTACAAGCATTTGTATTCCTGAAGTGAGTTCTCAACCAGAAACAGCTGTTGCTTAATAAGCTGGCTTTGTTTTGCTAAATTTTAGCTCAAAATTAACTTGCTGCACTCACAGTTGAGCACTTTTAGGATTGTTGTATTTGCTTGAGTGTGCATTTTCCCTTATCTAGTCCAGGAAATCCCAAAGGTGAGTTGGTGAGTTAGGCTGTTGGTCAGTGAGGTGGTTTGTTTGAACTAATCAGCACCAAAGCTGTCCTTAACAACACTGACACCAACACCAGCCAGACACATGGGCTTTATGTCTCGTTATCTGCAAATTAAAAATGATGAGAGCCCATTGTAATATTCAATTTGCGTCATAGTGTTCAGCAAATGAAGAATTTAACCTGGTAGTTTTGTCCACTAAAGTACTGCGGCTACATCAATCTGCATGATGTTATTAAAGTTTTTACTTTATGACAATCATATCACTAAAAATGTATTGCAATATTATCTAGAGATGCACCGATCCAGCTTTTTTGCTTCCGATACCAATACTGATACTTGGGTTTGAGTATGATCTACCAATATCCGATACCAACCAATTCTGGCATAATAAAAAAAAGTATGCTTGTAGATGACACATATGTTGTTTATGTAAACGTTTTTGTAGTGAGTGGAAAAACTGATAGGTCTGTGTTATATTAATATAGAAAAATTCCATCCTAAAATAATCTGATGCTTTATGCATTACAAATTTTTACCAGTAATTCTTTGACAATATTTCTCAAACTAAAATACAGAGAGACCTTCACTAGTGGACAATATTATTTCACTACTTTTGGTGTGACTCAGTCTGACACAGTGTTAATTTCATCAACTGAAATATTTAGTCATAGTCGTACTTTTGCTGACTAAAATTAGACTAAAACTAAACTAAAGTTAGTTTATGAGATTAAAACTATGACTAAAATCTATTTCTGTTGACTAAACAGGACTAAATAATGAAAAGACAAGACTAAAATGATCCAAACTGAGAGAAGCAGAGAATATTATTAAATATGTTTGAAAACAATAATATAAATGTAAAGTTTACTCAATCTATTTCAAATTTAGTCGACTCAATTTACATGGAATTTTTGTTGACTAAAATTAGACTAAAACTAAAAAGATTTTTTTGACTAAACCTTGACTAAAATTAAATTCCGTTTTCATCAAAAGACTAAGACAAAAACAAAATTAATTTAATAATTATTTGCCGCCAAAATTAACACTGGTCTGACTGAGTCATACCAAAAGTAGGGAAATAATATCAGTCATAGCTTCAGCCACAGCCTTGATTGGTTGAAGCTAGTATTAGCATACTGATGCTAACTACAGTATTTTGCGCAGCGATCAAAAATAGTATTGCAAAGAGTAAAACGAATTCAATGACAGAGCCGCTACTCCTCCACGTCGAAAGGAGCCAGCTGAGGTGGCTCGGGCATCTGTTTCGGATGCCACCTGGTCGCCTCCCTCGAGAGGTGTTCCAGGCACGTCCCACTGGGAGGAGGCCTGGGAACGCCTTGGGATCCCCCAGGAAGATCTGGATGGGGTGTGCACAGATCGGGAAGTCTGGGCATCTCTGCTCGGACTGTTGCCTCCGCGACCCGACCCCGGATAAAGCGGAAGAAAATGGATGGATGGATGGATGGAATTCAATGGCCGAATTCTACGGGTTAAGAGCTTTCAATGACACGCAGCATGTCCATATTCACTTAAATAGAGTTAATATCTATAAGTTCAGGACCACGCCTCAACCAATCACTCGCTCTTCTCCAACCACTCCCTGCTCGTCTATGCCTCCAATTACCCAGACGCCTTATTTAAACCAGCCAAGCACCTTCCACACTGTTCATCTCAAAACTCTCGACCCCTCCCTCCCTCTAACTGGTCTTGTCTTCCAGCACTTATCCTTCTGCCCAGGAGGGGGGTCCTGAAGAACCTCAATCCGACTGCTGAACTCTAATTGTAATGATCATGATGATGCCCCTTCTGTGCTTGCCATGGTTTATTGTGTGTGTGACTGATGTGCTTGTGTTTTATGTTTTTTTTTATCTCTCTTTCTCTGTGTACTCTGGAGACTGACGCTGCTCCACAACTGAAGTTCTTAACGGATTAATAAAGTTCTTCTTTATCTTATCTTAAAAATATCAGTATAGGATATTTGGAATTAATCAATGTAATTTTTTCAGTATCGCATCAGTGCAGCCCTAATATTATCCAAGCCCTTCTGTATGCA
>OMNZ01096679.1:0-15337 GCA_900303255.1 Lesueurigobius sanzi
CTTCACCATTCTGTAAACTCATTTAATATTCTCGGCCGATGCCATTTCGATCTTGTACAGAATAATTGTTTAGATGTTGTTATTTTCCTGTTATTGACCAAAATAAACTAAAACAGGAGAGACACTAAACAATTCATTCTTAAGCTGCCATTTAGTCAATTTTGTCCCAAAAGATCTTTTGTCACAGACATGGCAAAAGTCCCAACTGCAAGTGCACGTGTACACATAAAAAACATGTATAATTGTTAAAACAATGAAATCAGCAAATAGAGACATGCTTCCTTTATCATAAACTGTTGAACTCATTTATGAGCACATTCTACATTTGTGAATATAATGCTCTTGTTTGTTGTTTTTGTAACTCTAAAATCACTGAATAGCAAATGTTTTCAAAAGTAGTCATCCGGACTGGGTAGTTCAGAGTTATTTTTTATTTTATATATTGTTTTGTCTCTCATCCTCTCCTTCAGGCAGTGGTGGAAAGTAACGAAGTAATAAACTAATTGTAGGTACTTTGACTTTACTTAAGTACTTTTTCTGACTTTTTACTTTTATTTCACTACATTTCTGAGCCTGTATCTGAACACTCTACTCCACTACATTACACTTTGACGAACTGGTCTAGTCCCAGTTTTGACTTTGTTTAGTCCTGGTTTAGTCCTGGTTTAGTCCTGGTTTAGTCCTGGTTTAGTCCTGGTTTAGTCCTGGTTTAGTCCTGGTTTGATTCAAAGGATTAAAAAAATCCTGCACATTAAACTCTTAAAAAATACTTTTAACTCATAAAGTACATTTTACAGTGGATACTGTAAAATAAAATACTTTTATCTGATACTTTTACTTTACTTAAGTACAGAATATTGAGTACTTCTTCCACCACTGCCTTCAGGTCATGTGGTAACTCTGGTCTGTACACAGGTTAAGTACTCCTTATAAGAAGAGGAACAACATCTAAACAACATAGTCCAGATGACCACTTTCGAAAACCTTTGCTACATGGGAAAAATCCCGGACAATTGAGAGCGTGCACAAACATTATTGTGTGTAAAAACTAAATGATGGGTCTAAATACTGATGAGTGTAATGATTGTGTGCAGATGAGTTACCTCTGTCGGCGCTGTGTGGGTGTTTCTCCTGCAGGGCGGCGGTAAAGCGCTGGTTCATGTGCTTAAACACTCGGTCCAGTGTGGTGTGGAAAAGCCCCGTGGAGCCGCTGCACTCCGCCCACAAGGACATCAACTTGGAGCGCTCTGCGAGGCCTGGGAGCACTGCAAACACAAGGTCACAAACATCAACATCTGCAGGGGGAATGTCCACAATATCAAAACTACAGTGAGGTGTTTGTTTACTGATTTTGATCATCCATACCATCGGAGACACACGTGATCGCTCCTATTTTCTCTGCCGTGATTTCGGAAAGCTCCTCCAACATCTGTGTCTGTCCAGCGAGTTTGTTCAGGAGACTGCGCTTCTGCCACACTCCCACGCCACTGGACAGCAACTGAACACATAAACAAATGGTCCCTTTAGATCCATTTTATATGAATGATACAATCCCTTCTATTTGAGTTTGAGCACAGAGCATCAGTACATTAGCACAGATGCATCTTCTATGACAGGGGGGCGATCTTGAAGCAGCCTTATGAGCTTTTCCTTCTCAAATGCACACTTTCAATCAGTTAAATGTCATATTTGTACCTGAATGAGGTGGTTGCAGTATTGGAGGTGAATGACAATAGCCACGTCCAGGTTCTCGTTCCCGGTGGTGAGGGGTAGGGGGCTCCCTGCCACACTGTTGCCCACCCCAGTGTCCTCCGTCAGGGCTTCACTCAGGTGGCCTCTGGCCTCCGGATGTTGACCCCTAAGAAAGAGTAGAAAACAGATTGAAATGACAATAAGTCCAAACGGGTTTAATTCTGACATCAAATTTTTATGTAGTTTTGGCTCCAGTTAGAACAGTTACTAAATCATTATAAAATAAACACAATACAAAATAAACAGAGGGCCGGAATTGGACACAGTAGGATACATCAAATCTGATATAGTCCATTTGACATGCCCAGAATAATGCAGATAATCTATCATTTAAAAAATCGTTATCACTTCTGACCACTGGGGAGCAATCTTGGCATGATCCAAGAATTGTGCCCCATTATTTCCTCAAGACCAGAATTGGTGCTTGTAATGTTAATTCAAGTAGGATTCAGTTAGTGAAGAAGATTGAGCCCATTTTGACCAAATTGTACACTTTGTGATGCAAGCACCAAATTTAGCACTGTTGTTGCCCAGGAGAAAATAAAAAAATAATAATCCAAGAGGGTTTCCAATAATACCTATAGTGTTCTTTTTGTTGTTGTTTCTATTTGTACGTAAAGGTTTACCTCAGTCCATTACAAGTTTACAATCTTTTGTTTCAAGTCAGCCCTGTATCCAGTATGCAAAAAACATTTATTTTTTATTTTTTTTGGAACTGGAACTGGAACTGCCTCCAGGGTTTATGCCGGTAACAGCAAGTCAAATTTAATGCTTTTTAATGACATTTTAATGCCCAAATTCTACATTTTTAATGCCAAAAATGCCACAAATTGGTGCATATTTAATATTAATTTCCAAATTCAATACAAAATTTGACACAACTGACAACCTTTGATCAGAAATAGTGTATCAATTCTTTCCAAACAGCAGTATAGACACTATTTTTGGATTTTTGCCAAACTTCTGCAGTAAAACTAGTTGAACAATGTCTTTATTTTTCAAGAAGGTTTGATTTAATGCCAGTTTGAATTCTATTTAATGTTTTTTAATGACATTTAAGGCCTTATTTTTGACACAATTCATTTAATGACTTTTAATGCTTTTTAATGCCGCCGGAAACCCTGTGCTTCATTCGAAAGACTGATTGAACACAAAAATTATGAAATTTGTTACAAAATATCCTGACATCATGATGATAATAAACTAAATAAAAAAGCATTATTGGGACAAGGGTTATACATTTTCAAACAGTTAACATTTTCTAGGCAAAACAGGTAAAAATGATCACTAAAATTCAGTTTCATTCATAATGAATGTTTTGGCAGCTAACAAACAGAGCATTTATATTCATTTTGGTGCTTCACAAAGGAGAAAAGGACTCAATTCAAGTCTTGTGGTTTCACTCTGAGCTTGAATCTCGTTTCCGCTCGTTCCTTCTGTCTCTTTTTAACTCACCCAATTCCCTCTCCATCTGTGTCGAACACTGGGGACCTCTGTGGGGTAATGTTGAGGACAGTGTTGTCATCTCCTGTGTCTTCGTCGTCAAAGTCTGAGGTGTTGAGGAAGTCGAAGCTCTCCAGAGCACTCTCCACTGTCAGGCTGAGGCTGGACGAGCGGCTCCTGTGACCCGGGAGCCGGCACTAGAGCGAGGAAAGGAGGAGGGCCGCTTGTAAGTGGCAATCCACTGAATACATCGTCTGCCTCCTTGTATAATAGATTACGTTCACACAACATTCTATAGCTCCAATAGTTTAACATTGAGGCGGTGAGCAGTTAAGAATTCTATAATGGTAACTATGGCAACTTGGTTTATGGCTAATATTGTTATCAATACTGGGCCATTAAACAAAAAATAAGCAAGTTCCATGTCTTCTCTGTTGGCACATGTGAAAATAGGTCAAATTATTTTCTCATAAAGATGTTCAAAAGTCGTGACAGTGCTCAACATGGGAAAGTGTGATTTTGATCAGATGAAAGGACTTTCAGCCAAAATATGAATATATCTAAAATCTACCTAACAATGATCACACACAAGATTTATGGATTTTCTATTTGAAGATATCCTTTAAAACGGTCTTCTACTGACCCCTGCCCACGTGAACGCAACCTATTACCCAGCTTATGTTTATTGCGGTGGAGGCGAATTGAAATCAGTGGAAAATTATCCAGGATTCTTTTCGGTTCGAGCAATACTCACCCTCAGGAGGTCTTCAAATCTCATAACTTCCTGCTCCAGATCTTGTAGCTCTCTACAGCGGTGCGTCAGAGCCTCCAGCCTCATCAGCAGACTGTGCATGGCCTCCTCCAGACCGCTCTCCAGAAAAGCCCTGCTGCCCTCCCCGGTCCAGCTCAGACCCACCTCTCCGGCCCCAGCGGAGCTTACCACGGGGGGCTCGATCTCGGAGGACGTGAGCCTCTTCACCAGCTGCCGGGTCAGACTGCCCGGCTCCTCCGTGTCCAGCTCCACTGGTTTCAGTTCGTCCGCCTGGTCCAGGAAAACGTCCTCTGGCGCCACAGTGCACAAGTGGCTTTCCGAAAAAGACGCGCCAGCGGATCCGCAGTGAGAGCCCGAGTTTCTTTGGGACTCTGTGCGTTCCCATTCAGAGTCTTCCGCCACCTCCACCTCATCGCTGGCCAAGCTCCCACTCGTCCTGCGGCTCCCCCTGCTGGTCGACTCCCCATCTTCCTCGTACTCCTCCTCGTCCTCCTCCACCAAATGTTCCTCCGCGATGGAGTCCTCCCGCGGCGGCAGGAAGTGCGGGGGCAACAGGTCCATTTCCGGGGGTGTGACCGTGATCTCGGGATTTGATTGGGCGTGCGAGTGGATGCTGGGGGCGGGGCTTGGCGTGGAAACGGAAGTGTCCGAGAAGGTGAAGGAAAGGCGCTTGCATTCGGCCACACCGCAGCCGCCATTTTCAAAGACGTCATCTGGCAAAGTAGACTGAAGGGAGAAAAGATAAATAAAAATGAACACGCAGGTTATAAAAGTACGCTGATCATTGGTTTCCAAAAATGTTCAAAATGTAGTCATCTTTTTACCTCTAGAGCTGGACACACACTAGAGGATATTTAGCCAGATTTTTAGTCTGAGGAGGCGTGGCTCAATAACAACATTCTCTCATGGCATGATCTGTGGTGGGACTCCTCATGTGTGTGTGTGTCACCTTTTAAAATCCTCTAGTGTGTGGGCACCTTTACTCACACTGTATAAAATAACTCAATAGTCCATTCTTCAAAACCATTTAAAACTGATTCTCTTGAAGTGTTTAAGAAGCATTCTCTAGACAATTATGAAAAGCAGCTAGGATATATAATATTTCCCAGCCTTTTGCATAGTCACCAAAGCCATAGTTGCCCACTTTAGGGTCCTAACCCACCAGAGAACCACTGACCTCAATCAATACTGTATTATCTCATATTATTGAGGAATTACAAAAATACAGGACAAACCCACTCAGAGAAAGAGATTTCTAAACTATCCAGCTGCTATGTTCAAGATGAAATGCAGAGAAAGTAAACACAGAGACCACAGATACCGCTATTTTCATGAACGCACACAGAGACATGCACCACTTCATCCAAACCATGAAACAGAGCCACAGCATAGCCACACCGCACTCACATAGACCTCCAGACTGGACTTGGGCCGTGGCCGAAGTGAGGCCAGGTCCCCAAATGAGCGACTGCGCCGGAGCTTCTCGAGCAGCGTGTCCCGGAGCATGTGCAAAAAGGAGAGGTGCTGGCGCTCCACGGGATAGGGCTGCCACTTCTTTACACAAGCGTGGCAACGGCGGGTGTTGGTGGGGGGGGTCAAGCCAGAATGGGTCAATGCAAGTGGGGCGGGTGAGAGGGTTTTTGATGTGGAAGTGTAAAAACACAGTAGGAAAACGGGTGTGGGTTAGTTCGGGGCTGTGCTAGCTACAACTATGGCGCGCGAACACAAAAACGTGCGGATTTTAGCGAAATATGGACATAAAACATACATAAACACAGAACATTCATTCCATGGAAAACAAGAGGGCGCACTCACAAAGAAGGAGGTGTCCTGGAAGGTGGGGGTCTCCGGTGTGCCCTGGCTGTAGACGGACACTCGTCTTTGGATGGCTGCGGCTTTACTCACATTAGAAGATGAGAGAGTCAGGTCCTCCACATCGAAGGGGCTGGTGAAAAAGAAGCATACTCAAGTTATTCCTTTGTAATAGAGAATTCTGACTGCTTAAGAGAAGGACCTTTTTAGTCTGTGGAGGCATATCACCGAATTACAGTTGTGCTCATAAGTTTACATACCCTTTAAGTTTTTGGTCATTTTCCATAGAATATAAATGATAACACAAAAATCTTCTTTTCTACTCATGGTTAGCGATTGTGCGAAGCCATTTCTCGTCAAAGAACTGAGTTTAGTCTTTGGAAATCACAATGAAATGTCCCAGATCTAATGTTGACATGACCTTCAACAATACTGCCAGGAAAATTGTACAGGAGCAAAGAAAAACTCACTTCAGCTGCAATACAGGACTCTCTGACAAAAATGTTTGTTTCAAGATGCACAATATTTGATCAGGGACATTTTCTAGTTGAAAAGCGTAAACAAAAGCTTCATGCAACCACTAACCATGAGTGGAATAAAGGTTTTTGTGTCATCATTCATATTCTATGAAATGCAAACCTTTGAGCACAACTGTATGACATGCAATAGTTTGTGTTCACTAAAATGTGATGTTATAATGTCAGATGGAGCAGGGGCCAATATATGGGAGATAAATGACAATTGTAATATCCCCATTTTTGAGTCACGGTTATTGTAGGGAAAAATACTGCCATTTTACGATTATTCATGATTATCCGAATTTAGGAAGAGTTTAGACCAAGTTTAGATCAGGTTTAGACCAGGTTTACATCATGTTTAGGTCAGGTTTAGACCAGGTTTAGGTCCGGTTTAGGTCAAGTTTAGGACACATACAAACTGTGACACTGTGAGAAACGATAAACCTTGAGTCCTAAAATTCTAACGATTAACCCACCATAAGCTTTAATAATTGCGGCAATCATAAAACCAGTTAATCTTGACATCCCTAGTGGAATGTTCCAGTAATGAGATATTAACCATAAACCAAGACAAAATATCAGCGTTTTGGCAGCTATCAAAGTTACCATCATAGACTTCTACCATCATAGAATGTTGTGGCAACCTATTTGTGTATTGATTAACTATGTTTCTCCACTAGATGGCAGTCATCATCAAATTATTGTAAACCACCACTTCACGCCCTACAGACTAAATTACTGGCTAAATCATTTCATTCCTTGTCATTTACTTACTACCACGTGACCTCCAGGTTGAGTTTGATGGTTCCCAGGTCATTGACGTCCACAGCCACCACTTGAGGCATCGCTGTGAAGAGCTCCTTAGTTTCACAGATCACGCTCCCAACCAACATGTGAGTGGCCAGGCCTTTCAGCTCCGTCACCTGACCGGACCAAAAAACAACTTTATTCACCGCTTTGAGTCTTCCTCGAGATCTTTTGGCACAGGATACAGTCAGATGACGGCAAGTAAACAATATAAAGATCAAAATCTGTAGTAAAGCGTGGGTTTTTTGATCTCTTAATTATTTATGTTATTAGTAATAAGTAGCAGATACTAAATATGTGTTTTTAACAGTTCAATTATTCAATGATTGGAGAATTTTTAAGATCAGACCTCAAATAATTCCTCTGTACCTTGATATTGATGAGGTCAGTGATTAGAGGCATGAAAACCATCTCGTCTCCATCCCAACTTTGTCTGGAGTTCACTTCAATTCTCCCCTTTAATTTCCACCGTTGCCGACCATATCTCATAAAAATCTGTGGATAAAAAAACATTTATTCGGGGATTGTCATTTTGAAAACGCATAACACTGCGACTAAATTTAAGAGCTTACTTCATACTGGTCTCCTGGACATAGCCTCGCAAATCCAGCCAAACCTAAAACAAATCAGGGGTTATAAACAAAATGAAAAAGTAATGGCATTTCAGGGCAATAAATGCGACACAATAGGCAAAATTTAACACAAAAACATAGTTGGCACAATTATACTTTGATTACTTAGATTTTGTGAAATTATTTAACTAGTTTTACCAGATGCTACAATGTTTACTTTTTCCACTTCCTTATTGGAGATGGGCACAGGAAGTGGTGTACGTAGAGGTAAACAATTCAATAACTGTTGCCATGCCAACCATATTATACCAATGTGAAATGGGTGACTCAGAATCTTATGGAAGTCAACAACATAAAAATCTTAAATAAGGAATCTTAAATATTAAATTGCCACTTTACTGATACTTTCTACAGATATTATCCAAGTCGTAATTACAAAAGGATTAAACACTGTCATACTTTAAAAGAATTGTTTAGCATTGTGTATTTGAGAGGTATTTGAGAGGTCATTTTAAAAAGTATGCTTTTGACACTGCAGTAGACACAAAGTACTTTTTCAAACTAGAAAAATAACATAATATACAATAATATTAATATCCTTCCTTTGTCAATTTGTATGTTTTTCCGTTGCCTTGTCTGGAAAGTATACCTAATCATTATCAGAAACTCCACAATCACATCCACGTGTTGAAGGATTTACTGGTTTGTTTTCGCTTCTCACCTTTCATTTTGATGTGAAACTCCCCGAGCAGGTTTTCCAGTTCAGTCTCGAACGTGCTCATGTTCTGTACGGCACAATCACAAAAACATGCCTACGTCAGCCAGGGCCAGAACAACAGCAGTAATCAGGTTATCTGCACATCCTTCACTGAGCCCCTCGCAGCTCGGTGTGACTCGAGGCGGCAGCTGAAGGCAGGTGTGTGGAACTGGGACCTATTGCAAGTCACTTGGACAGCTGCCATCCTTGAAATAACATACCGTTATTCTGTGCAGAGAGAAGAAGTATGTGTCTTTGAGACCTTTCTGCACGTGCCAACGATAAGCATGTTGACTCTAGTGATAAATGACTGTAGCTTAAAATGTATTATTTAGTAATATTTGGTAGCAGTCATAGGTCAGGGCAGTGTTTAAGTAGTCATGAGGACCATCAAGTTTGAAAACTAGTCACTTTAGAACAGGGGTGCCCAAAGTGCGGCCCTCAGACCAATTTTTGGCAGCCCACAAACTTCTTGTTGAAATGGAACACATCACCAGAGATTATCCTTTTTCTGCAAATTTAACAAGTCTACACAATTAAAAAAACAAAAAAAACAAAGGACAAGATCAGGTCGAAACCTGGATTAAAGTAGGTCCAAACGAGTTCTAAAACGGGACTAAAAGTAGGTCTAAACCAGGACTAAATCAGGGCTAAACTGTGATTACACTAGGACTAACCAAAGCTTTATCCATGTCTAAGTCAGGACTAATCGAGAACTAAATATGGTCTAATCTAAGAATAAACCAGAACTGATCCAGGACTAAATCAACCCAGTCTAGTCTAAGCCAGGTCAGAACAGGTCTAAAGTCTAAACCAGGTCTAAACCAGGGTTTAAACAAGGACCAAATCAGGTCTACCCCTGGGTTAAAATAGGTGCTACCAGTGCTAAAATGGGACTACAAAGAGGCCTAAACCAAGATTAAACCAGGTCTAAATCAGGACCAATCAAGAACTAAATATGATGCAATTTAAGAATGAACCAGGAGTGATCCAGGTCTTTGGCCCATGTCGTGTACACTTCGATACACGGCCCTCCATTGATAAAGTTTGGACACCCCTGGCTTTACACTCTTCTGTGTCAAAGTCCATAGCGGAGTCATTAACATAAAGTTTGAGTCCAAGTCACAACAAGTGTTTATTCAATGGACTCAAACTACCTTGAACTTAAAACATGAGCCTGTAGTTATTTACAAACATGGTTACTTTGATAAGGGGCTGAATCAGTCAAGTGGAGTCCAAGTCCTTGGGCCACAAGTCTGACTCTTCGGGCCTGAACCTTCATGCTATTGTTCCACATATTACACTTTAATCCTACTTGTTTTAGCAGACAGTACGTGGCTTCACCTGAATTTACTCTACTCCGTCTCGGTCTACTGTCAGGAATACACTGAATGGAACAACAGCTGGCGGAGTTTATGAATTCATTCTCAAGTGAAGAGCCAAAAACTAGAAAAAAGATGCAGCTAAAAGATTAACTATGAAGGCAAGCTACATATTTATCGGCAAAATCACAGTCTGATGCTGTGCAATAGCAAATGACGGGTGACATGTCTACTGTCTCCGCTCTCCTCTAATAAATCAGAGGCCTCAGTCTGTTCACATCCCATTAGTATCAGGACAGCGCGCTTTGGCTTGAGGCAGGGATGGAGACCAGTCCCAAAATTCCCCGTTTGGCCCTGACATGGTTGTGCCCAGTTGCAGTTTAAACACAGGTAGATTGGCACCAGGCAGGTTTTGCAAGTGGAAAAGGCCTATAAAGGAGAGTATTGAGTCACTACCCCTCCAAAACATACATGTCTGAGTCAAATCCATTATTAATATAGCCTATAGCAAAAGTAAGTAGAAAAAAGTTGCATTGTTGCCATCACCTCTAATAACCAGCTTGAAGTGTAATTTCTCTGTATCTGTAGCTAGATATACCTCAGTGTACTCCTTGTAACGCCTGTTGACCTCTGCAATGCTCTCCTTTGTGGCTTTAGTGGATGGAGAAGAGGAGAACGCCTGCTTCATCCGAATGGCACCGTCCCGCAACCGACTCTGGATGCAAAATGCCTCATACAGCTCGTCCACCTGGACAAAAACACACAATGTCATCTGTATTTAATAAATGCTCGCAATGCGTACACATAATACACTTTTTTCATTCATCCTGATTGCACACCAAGTTACAAATAGCATTTTCAGTTAAAAATCCACATCAAAACATCCCGGGGCTTGCGCTTTCCAAGCCATTTAAATTATTCTTGGTTGTTCACACCTCACTACGACGCATCCTTCACACAGCTTTAGGCTTGTGCTGCATCAAGTTAACACCGAGTTTTAAAGACAGGGGTTTCAAAGACAACCAAAATATCTTAGAGGCCACCTGGCCCAACATGGCAAGACTACTGAGACACTTCCAAATAGGGGAGTTTTATGCATATTCACTAGAGCAGTAGTAATTGTTGAAGAATTAGTAGAAGTAGTAGTAGTAGGTAACAGTAGAAAGAGCCAGTTCAGCTTCCCGATGGCCCTGTGTACGAAACTGTTTCTCAGTCGACTGGAACTGACCCATAGATTCCGCAGTCTCCTCCCTGAAGGCATCACCCTGAAGAGACGGAACTTTAGGACTCAAGGTAAATTGTTTGTCATGAGCCGTACGTGTAACTGCATATGTGTCCAAACGGAGCGCACTCAACATTAAAGGCTGAAGAAATGGCCTCCAGTGTTCCACCAAAAATACATGAAGTCAGCGACAGGTTGAATAATCCAATGTGCAGAGAGATAATCTTATCCTTGCTGTTAATTGCATAACGTTGCCAAAGGAAGAGTCCCAAAAGAACCATGTACAGCATTTATGTCACAATAATATACCAACAAAGTGAAACCGCAAGCTTGAATGTTCAATAAGCTTTTAACTACAACAACAATTGATTAAATATCCAAATATAAATGTTTGGTAACACTTATGATTACTGATCACTACATACTGTGTACCAACAAGGTCATTACTCTAAACGTTCCAACTTCCATGTAAAACCAAGATATTTACACTCCTATTACCATAATTACTCTGTACTTACATACTTATATCTGGTATTGGACCACTACATACTATGTAGTAACAAGGTACCTACAAAATAAGTACTCAATACTTACCATGTAAAACAAACATAGTTACACCCCCATTATTTAATAACACTGTAATATCAGTTATTTTCAAGTTTGTACCCGGGAAAGTCCTGCTTTAGATTATTGACTATTTTCTATGTTACTCACACTTTAAGTAACCTATTATTATGTTGTACTTAAAATGTAGTTACTGTCAATATCCTTTAGTGCATAGTATGTAGTGGTAACTCTCCTGGTAATACATGGGATGTATAGAGTAAATACTTTGTAGCTACCTTGTTACTACATAGTATGTAGTGGTACAAACTTGAAAATGTTATTACAGAAATAGGGGTGTAACTATCTTGGTTTTACAAGGAAAGAATAGAGTAAATACCTTTTTAGTACACAGTATCTAGTGGTCAGTAATCTAGTGTTACCAAATGTTAACCCTTTAACTGCCAAAGTTGCCAAAATGCACCCATTTGGCAACTTTTGCGTTACTTTGGCGCCTGCCATTAGGTCAAGAGTGATCTGAACAAACAACACATTATAAAAAAAAAATAACAATGGATATCAGAAATAAAGTGGGTGGACGTTTAGGTCTAACTTGGAGATGTGAGAGGAACTGGTAAAACATTTATCTGTTGTTCTCTATGGCTAAAAAACAGTTGGCGGTTAAAGGGTTAATAGTTTTTGTGAAACTTTGGACAGTACTTTTAGTAAGGTTTCGAGAAAATCTCCCTTAATTCTGATAATAGTGAACACTCGTGAAATCGGAATATCTTTTCCTCACAATAATCGTGACTCAAAAATTTAGAATAGTGACATCCCTACAGCAGACACCGAGGGTTAGTGCCTGACAGGAGCCTCCAGCGGTTCACGTCTGCAGAGTGCTGTGTGCAACCCCAGCGGGGCACTCCCAAAGGGCAAGAAAACACACTTCAAGTTTAGAGCCATCACTTTCACCAGAAGCAACATGAAGCCAGCTCCTGCCCACAGGGAGAGGTAGCCACTCAATATCATGCACTCTGGCCAACTGTGTGCACCATTAAAATAAAGCACTCACATTAGGCCGCTAATGGAGAGCAGTCTTAAAGCAGTCTTCTCTCAGGCAGCTTTTTTATCTTTTAGTTTTTGGGATCTTTTTCGTAATTATGCCTTTTCATACATTGATTTGAAACAACAGCATACAATAAGTGAAAGCATGGATATCAGTATCAAAGTAATTTAGTTTAGTCAAGTTCAAAGTCAGGGTACAGTCACAAACATCTCTAGTACTGTGGGTCAGGATCCAAAATGGGGCTATTTTTTGTGAGTCGCAACATAAGTATTGTCAAAAAAATATTGCAGATGGATTGTTTTTTTAGTCTTTGATTGTCAGAGGGATTGATCAATGTGTACAACAGCTTGGAGTTGGAATTCATGTTTTATTCGGGTTGGGGCTTGTCTATATAGGTTCAAGTCATGTCTCAAAGCCACAGCAGTGCCAAGTCTAATTATTTCTTGTCTTTTCATTTTCATTTCAAGTTCAGTGTCCTAAACAGTTTCTCAAAATGGTAAACGAGCACCAAAAATGGCAGAGCGCTACTTATCCTTCAAAGAAACATGTAAAACTATGCAACTTGGACTATATTATAAGACAATAAATGAAAATGACTGTAGTTTCTGCTTTATACTTTACTATATTTACGGGAATGTTTGCAGATTGTGTTGCAAAATGTTCAAAACAAAAAGAACATTAATTGAAAAGTTGACTTATGGATGTGTAGAAAGCCTTTGGGGAGCTACTCGGAAAGGGCTGGCGAGTTACTGGAGCTCCTGAGAAACTGGTTGGAGATTCCCAACATATACATTCAAGGAGCACCCCTCAAAAACTTTGAAATTTAATAAAAATATTGATAAGTAACCTAGACCAGGGCAAGTCTTTGCACAAAAACTTGCTCTACAGTGTATATTTATTCAAAGTTGATCAAAAGAAACCATTTTGGGATACATTTTTCCATTTGGCGTAGTCATTTCCTTCCTGTCTGGGTGGATTCTTAATGAAAGTGGCACCGTGGCACAACAACACACCTCGGCAGCGCCTCACGTTGGGAGCGATGGCAGAGCTCTGAAATATTGATGTGCCGTTCTCTTTATGGCGCTCATTAGAGAGAAGAGAGAAATGGGCCGGACCGCCTCCCGCTTCACTCACTGTTTGTGCATCTTTATGACGGGAATGGCTCATGACAACTTATAACTCAAAGTGGTCCAGCGATGTATACAGTGCTTCTAATATGAACGAAGAACAGAGAGTGCTGAGATCGGCTGCCACTTGGATGGATGATGGATTATGTTTATGGGATTTTTATGACAGAAAATGAGCTGAAGTAGTGGTTCTTATTTGTATCTGTAGTCTTATTGATTGATTGGTGGCAAAAGAAAAACCCAAATTAAAACATGTACAATATGCCCCCTTTCTACTGGCCTGGCCAGACTACAAGCTTTACAAGACGTGTACTAGATGAGAGTGATTGACAGGTCGGATTAACCAATCAGAGAAACACATTGTTCGACCAACATGGCAACTGTGTGTGTGAAAACATTAAATTTAACAAGAAATTATTGTCAGGTGATCTAGTAAACTATTTTAATAAGAGGTTAGAAAGTTAGAAAGTCTGGTCTGAATAATACATGATTTGAGAGTCTTCAGACTTCCCCGCATTCCTAGCGATATGAATAACTTGGGAAATGACAGTCTGCAAACAGACCTCCAGGCAGATGCTGCTCCTTTTGAACAGAAAGCAGGAGTGTCTGGCTGGCCAGACCACCTTTCTGTAGGAGCAGAACAGCATGGATCACTTGAGAGCAGATCAATTAGACGGGGGGCGGCCCTGGTGGTTTGTGATTCACTGCTTTTACAATGAGCTGGTCCAGGCCACTCTGTGAGTGAACAACAGAGCGAGATCTATTTCCTGCTTTTCCCCAAGATTTTCTATTAATTTCACCTCTGCCCTACTGTTCTACTTTTTAATAGGTCATCATGTAATGCAATGTATTTAACTATCCATACGTAGATGCTTTCTAAATGCTTTCCAACAAGAATGACATTGTTTGAAGTCTCTGGAAACGGCTGTCGCTAACAATTTTTCTTTATTTTGCTAAACATTTAGCTCAACATTAATTTGCCCTTTCCTTGGAATCCAAGAAGAAGAACGTAGCCCCAAGCACCCTCTGGTGGTCAATCCCAAGACAGACCACTTTTAATAATAATAATGCATTGGTTTTATTTTCTTATGAAAAGTAATCAGCGTCTCTACTTTCTCCGCAAGTTGAGAAGAGCCAGAGTCCCAGCCTCCGTTATGTCCAACTTATACAGAGGGACTATAGAGAGCATCCTGACCAGCTCCATCACTGTGAGGCACGGCGCCAGCACTGCCTCCTGTCGAAGGAGCCTCCAGCGCATCATGAGAGCTGCGGAGAAGATCTGTGGAGCCCCTCTCCCCTCTATTAAGGACATGTACTCCACCCGTCTCACCCGCAAAGCCATCAAAATCGCCAGCAACCCTTCGCACCCATCACACAGTCTCTTCAGGGTGATGCCTTCAGGGAGGAGACTGCGGAATCTACGGGTCAGTTCCAGTCGACTGAGGAACAGTTTCGTACACAGGGCCATCGGGAAGCTGAACTCCCTCCCCTCCCTCCCTCCCCTCTTTCCCCTCCCCCCGCTCCACAATCAAGGATGAGAGAAACATAATTTCGAACCATTCACATGGTTTGACAAGTAAAAAATCTTGAATCTTTAATCTTAAACTGCAAAAGACTATATTTG
>OMNZ01096680.1:0-15718 GCA_900303255.1 Lesueurigobius sanzi
AAGGTCAAAAATACAAAATTAGACTGGAGCTTTGGCAGAAATCACACTGTATTTCTGGTCAAAAGTTGACCATTGTATCACATTTTCTATTGAATATGGAAATTAATATTAAATATGTAATGAATTGTGGCGTTTGTAGCATAAAAAATGTTGTATTTGGGCATTGAAATGGCATTAAAAAGCATTATATTTGACTTGCCGCTACCTGTATAAACCCTGCATTAGTTTAACAACAAAGATCCGTCGATTACTCACCGATGATTGTAGACCGGAGATGACCAGCATGGAACTTTTTGGCAATGTTTGGAGAGCTACAGGAAATAAAAACAGCATGAGAAAAAAAGAAAAGTTTAGATCATGCAGTAATTGAAAGTACATGTAACCGGTCATATACCTGTACTCCACTAATGTAGTGCCACGTTGTAGTGAGTTCAAAACCTCACTGTTTAAACCAAAGGTCACATTGTCTGATTCAAATGGCTCCAGCAATTTCTAATAAATACAACGGCAAATATAAATCACAGAGAAAAGTACATCTGGTTTAAGTTTAAGAGAAATTATTGACAACAGACCTGAATGAGAAGTTTACGGTTAATTGTGAAGTTGACGGTTCCACTTCCAGCAGAAATGTCTTCGACCACATTGTCTGGTTTTAACTAGAACAAAGCATTGTTGTGTTAGGAATAATACCAGCTGGATAGTTAAATGTGAAAGGAAACAAAGTCACACAATCCGATTAAACTATGCATCAAGAGCGAACTGTGGCTCACCTGTTTGGCCAAGCTCTCTGTTTGCAACTGTATGTCTCCGGTTGTTGGTAAAATCCCATTCAGTCGCAATAAACTCACGGACAGCTTGAAGTCGGGAGTCTGTCTGTGGAAGGAATATTTATTATTTTAGAATGTGCTGGTTTTCTCATCTGAAGTCAATTTTGTGTCAGTCACAGCATGTGGTTTTGTGTTTGGAGTAGTATAATAAAATATTTGTGTGTTGCTTTTTTTCTATCTTGAGATGAGAGTATAAGTTCATGAGCGCCCTGTTTTATAGCAGAGTATAACAATACAACAGACAGAAAGCACTTTGCAGGAACAACTTCAGTTAAAACAAGTACAACTATGGAGAGAGACACTAATATTTGGTGTATTGCCCAGTCCTACTTAAATATATCTTAGCCTACATGTTGTCATGGAAACTGCTTCCATCAAATCAGCCCTATATTAGTGTTTATATTATGAATTATGTATATATAATATTTATTGATGCACAGTAATATTAAAAGTATAAATCACCAAAGTAAAACGTTAACTTATTATTATTTTTTTTTTTTAAAGCTGTGCAGTAAACATTCTTCAATATAAAATAATTATAAAGAATCACTGTTTTCTGAAGACTGGGACAGCAGACAGGGCTGGTAGAAGGACTTCCTCGGGCTGCTGCAGTGCCCTGCCCAACTGAGAATCCACATACACAGATAAATATAAACAGTTTCATAGTTCAGGGTCAAATCATGCTCCAAAACAACCACAAAAATGCAGTTAAACCACCAGCTTTGCTTATGTACCTTCGCAGCGATCGTTCTCCTAAAGATGCAGGCCATGCTCTTTTAATAGTTTTAAATATGTATCATAGCATTACACTAAAAAACACTGTAAAATGCATTATGGCAGCAGGCATGCTATTCAGACATTTGAAGTAACTTCCGCTTCCTTATTGAAGAGCCAATCAGTGGCGCTGCTTCCTCAACACGTCATTCACAAAGAAGGTGCGTTCGTTTTCTTCTAGTCTTGTCCCAACTTTTACAAGGCAACAAGCGTTTCAGCTAAAGACTTGACCACGTCTAATCTATCTAAGAAATATTACAGTTCGCAAGTTCAGCGACACCATTCCTTCTACTTATTTCCAAACTATGTGTACAAAATATTCCTGGTAGTTGTCAATATAATAGATTTCCTTTTCACTGCTCCATTCAAACACAATGCACCTTAAATTAGGTTTTAAGAAAAAAATAATTTAAAGAGTATTTTAAAATGAAGCATTTCCCAACATCATTTGTTGTACTATGCTCCAACTGGACTACATAAAAGTATAATTTATTTATGTGTGGTGGGACAGTGCATGATAATGGACACAGTCCAGATTGTTGTCATGGGCTAATTTCCATTCGTTGTCCCACATTTGAACACACAAACACACTCATTCATCCTGGTCTATTCTACATGTTTTTAAGGGTAGGTGAAAGCAGGACACCTGGAAGAAACCTCCGCAGACACTGGGAGAACATGCAAACTCCACACAGAAAGGCCTCGCCGGACCCAGGGATCGAACCTGGGACCTTCTAGCTGAGGCTCTGTGAAGCATGGATGCCAACCGCTGTGCCGCCCAATAAATGTCATATTAGTAAATAAAATTGGACACATAAATATGTAAACGCTTTATTTGTAAGCTTATCTTGAAACAAAGCCCAACATAACTACAGCAAATAAATTCTTGTTACAATGAACTAAACTCAAGCAAAGAAAATAAAAAAAAAAGTTCAGTGTATACAAATGCAATAGCAGTAACTGCCAGAACAAGTTAAAACGATGGGTGAAAAGCCTGTTGCCAGAGTCCAGTCAAAAGGCCTCCAATCGTCCGTTTGCATAAGTCCAATCCCTTTTCCATATGTACACTAACATCCTTGTCAAAAGAAAATAATTCACAAAAAATAAAACATTGAAAGGCCAAGGGTGTGTGGCAGTGAGCCTCGAGTGAAGGCATCAGAACCAAAGAAATATAGACAGGGCAGTTAGAGGCCACTAGGAGCGTCAGAGGAGCAGAGGTGCTCCACTGACTGAGGTCCACACAGGCGACGTATGGCACAGCGACAATCCACTACCCCTCCTGAGTCCGGCAGACGCAGCAAGGCTCTCCCAAGACGCGCCAAAACTCAGGAAACATCTGCCAGAAAGGACAAGACCATCGAGCATCAAGTATTTCAAATGTCAGTTCAGGGGGGTAACAAAGGCCCGAGAAGCTAAGCAGCGTCTGGCCTGTATGAAAATAACATGTACATAGCATGGATGGATGAGTGGTGTGTTAAGGTGGCCACACACCAGAGGATTTTTAATCTTTTGAGACTAAAGATCTGTGCAAAGACAATACACACTTAAGGATGGACATGAGGACACACACACACACACACACACACACACACACACACACACACACACACACACACACACACACGAGGAGTCCCACCACAGATCATGCCATGA
The DNA here is from genome assembly GCA_900303255.1 of Lesueurigobius sanzi. NCBI lineage: Eukaryota > Metazoa > Chordata > Actinopteri > Gobiiformes > Gobiidae > Lesueurigobius > Lesueurigobius sanzi. Next base: position 3,255 of record OMNZ01096680.1, read on the forward strand.
GAGAAAGTCTTTATTGAGCCACGCCTCCTAAGACTAAAAATCCTGTAGTGTGTGGCCACCTTTAGTGAGTGGTTGAAGGGTTAATTTAGCAGTCTCACTTTCGTCAGTCTCTCGCAGGGCCACTGTGACTACCAGAGTAAGGGTTGCTAAATTTATAATGCATGAAATTGAACTGCGACTTTGAGCTTTTGAAGAAGTGCTACGGAAGACATTACTACTAAGAAGTTACAACCTCTCGTCCAAACTGCATCTTAACTCATGTTAAATAGAGGTTTACTCAAGATACTCACAGCTGGCAGGCTGCTCTCCAAATCGTCGCATCAGCTGATCATGTGTAAACTTCACAAAGGCATCATATTGTTCTGTGAAAAAACGGAGTCCGGTTAACGTTCATCTTCATGCTTGAATAAAAAGGGTAAAGCACACCGAGCCACAGACCTGCGAGTTTGGTGGTGAGGATCTCGTCGTACTCCTCGCGGATCTTCTCCTCCCTCTCCTTCAGTAGTCGTTCACAGATCATCCCCACCTGTCTGAGCGAGAACAAGGGCTGCTCTTTCCTGGTGGGAGACGACGCTCCTGACGACATCCCTGATCACAACATACAAGAGCTGAAGTCAAGCCAGTCGAACACACCAAACACAAACTTGAATTTAAAAAAGGTCTGAGAAGCTTACAGAGTTGTATTAATACTTACATTCTATATATTTCATAGATCTTATGTTTCAAAAGTGTCAGAGTATAAACTACCTCTGATACCAAACATGCTCCTAATGACCAGACAGACACCAAAATGCTATTGATGTAGTATGTAATCAAAAGTAATAAGTCTCCAATAGAGACAAGCTAGTGCATTCCCAGTAATTTTACGGGTCAGGTTCTGAGGAGCGGAGAACCCTCTCACAGTAAATGTTTGTTATTTTATTTATTGATAGAATGTTACGCAGTATGGCTTAAAAAAATTGAAAAGAACCAGGACATGAACAATGCCCTTTGATATTTTTCGTTTGAAAAGTGCTGCGATGACAAAACTTTGAAGTCATTTGAGACGAAGCACAAAGGCTTTTTTTTTTTACCCGCTTCCCTTTTACAGACAAAGCATGCTACTTTCCTGATACATAGGATTGTTATACCACACAACTCTATTGAAAACGTGAAAACGGTGGAAGAAGAGCGGGAGACGAACCGTTTATAAATAGCATTCATGGGCATTTTGACCAAAGTAGTTTACATTAAAGCCGTGTCCTTGGTTTACCTGGTAGAGCTGCTCCACTCTGAATATTCTGCAGTTCAACAGGACAGCATCCATCGCCCTGCTGCTGGAAAACAGTGTCCAGGTGCCGCCTCTTCTGCAACCGCTTGTACTCCTGCTTTATGTTGTGGAGGATTTGCTCTAGAGAGAGGGGGAAACACAAGATTAGATTCAAAATGAGTTGACGTACAGAGATGGCGGTGATGCTAGAATTACGTAAACATTAAACAAAGGAAGAAACAGTGGTAAAAGTAGGGCATCTTTCTTTAAATGGGTAACATTAACATTGTAACTTGTAGGGCTGCACGATATTGAAAAACTTGCGATATGAGATACAGACATGCGATAATGATATTACTGAGATACCATTCCATTCAGACATGTCTCTTTTTCAGCAAATTGTGTCAAAAGAAGACTCCAAAAACACTAAATCAGAAACAAACCAACTACTAAAGGCCAAAATTTTAACTAAATTAGGAAAGTTATAACTAAAACTGAACTTCTGCACATTTATAAGTTCCATGCATGTTTGGTTTTAGGGAGCGTTGGCAAAAAAATGTAAAAATCTCAGCCAGATGGAAGACTTAAGGTAATTTGTGATATTTTGTGGCTTCTTGCGATACAGATACCTAAAATTGCCATAAGATCTTTTTTGAGATATATTTAGTAACTGGTAACATGTCACAGCATTTTTTTAAGGTAAGATAGTTCTTTATTGATCTCACAATGGAGAAATTCACTTGTTGCAACAGCTCTTCAGACAGGATCACACAGGGTGGGTGCAAAAAGAGTCAGGAAATGTGCCATCAGAAGAAAAACAAAAGTTTGTAGAACGGGTAATAGTCATAATAATAAAAAATAAAAATATAGCAGTGTCTCTTAGCATCTCTCTGTAAATATACTATACGAGCATCTCTTATACACAATAAATAAGAAAAAAAATAAACCCTTGTTCAAATTGGGCAGGATGTGATATGTAACTTGCTACTTGCTATGAATAAATGGATTTATTAAATGAAAACAAGAAGGAAAAATGTTAAAGAAAAGAAACTTAGTCCAAATGTTTGTTATTAAAAGACAAAAACATGACAGGTCGGTTTTGAAAGCTGGTGAAGTAGCTAGATAAGAGTTAGCAGGACACAGGGTTAGCCTCGGTGCAAATGCAGTATCAATTTCTGCGTCATACGTGTTTTGTTTAGCCACATCAGCCATTACCACGGCCGCTAGCCACAACTTTCAAAAGGCCATTCATTCATATGTTAAACTACCAATGGGAATATTGGGGACATAATAGTATACCTGTTGTGAGCCTCGATGAAACTTCCCCAAAAGGCGATGGTTCCAAACGCAGATATTTCTGAGGCGAAGACACCGGAGACACCATGGGAGCGCACCGCCGTCTTTTCGGTGAAGCCGGATTCATTAAAGGATCAAAATCCAGACTCCGCTTCAGAGTAGCCCCACAAGCCATTTTGTTAAAGGTTTTAAAAGCGTTGCTCCAGAAAAGACTAGATCGAGGTTGCCCTGTGGGCCCCTGTCTGAAGCTTGCTAACCTTAGCAGCTAAAGATAGCAGCTTTCCGGGTGCGAAAGTACTCCTTTTCACCGTTTAACGCGCCTTTGTCGGTTAATTCCGTATTCTGTAGGCGATAAAAGGTGTTGTGATCGCAAAAGACCTAAAATCGTCACAGATAAAGACTGTGGTGAAACAGATGACGATAGATTTAATGCCTAGACTTTCATACAACGGCTAAACGCTTTCTAGCGATCGATTACCGTCTATCAGTCAACTACAGTTCTGCGCATGCGCAAACCAAGGTATAATGCTGGTAGTTGTAGTTTTTGTGTCAATCAATAATACTGCTTTGTACTATGAAAGAAACTACATCTCCCACATCCAGAAAAATACCAAGGGATTTAAAATTGTTTTGTTTGACAACAGATACTCAAGTTTTACTCATATTAAAACAACAACAAAACAGTATTCTTGCTCATTTTATTGTGTGTATTGGACATAGACTGAAGATTATCCCAGTCTATGCTATGGGGTGATTTCGGATGTTTGATTATTATTATATATATATTATAATTATTTGTAATCATGTACAGCTGATATTTTGATGGTGTCCAATGAAAACATATGATAAAAAAAACATAAACATAATAACTTTATACTTAAATGCTAGGTTCCGAAGATTCTTATTTTTCTATTCTTATTTTCTTATTTTTTAATGTCTGATCTTAAAATATATATGTATTTATATAGGCCTATACACAAGGGCTGTCAAAAGTAACGCTTTAACTCTTGATTAATCAAAAACAAATTAATGCATAAATCATGGATCAATTAATCACACCATGTTTTAACCTATAGTCCAAACAAAGTGGTGTTCAGACTGTCTACATTTACTTGAGCCATTTGTATAAATGGATTTGATATGAAACACAGTGCCCACACTTGCATCACAAAATGTCAGCAGTTAGGGTTTTTACATAGATTTATGAAATAGTTCGTTTCTATGAGTGCAAATATGCTTTAAATTAGACTGTTTTATGTCTAATAATGAAAATGATAATTGCTTTAGAATGAACTTAAACAAATTTCAAAAGTGTGATTAATCTGATAATAATTAATCGATTGACAGCACTAATATATACAGGTATGTGTGCATACATACTGTACGTATGTTATGCATTATTCTGGCTTTAAGGGGATGCCATACAAATAAGATTCCCTTCCCCTAAAAGGGCTGATTGTGGACACCTTTGCATTTCTGAGCATCCAGTATGTCTAAACCCATCCTCTGCAATATATAGGCCTACAAGCTACAACAAATGGGACAAGATGCGAGTTATAAGCCAGTATAGCTAATCGTTTCATGGGATTTTGACCAAATCAAAAGTGGGCTACATTTTGTTGCTGTGATGCAGTAAACAGTAATTGTATCTATTTATGTATTTACCTAAAATGAAGCTCAATAAAAAAAACATTGACTGCAGTTTGAACAAAGGCTCACTTCACTGGCACCTGTGTTAGGAGACGCTGTGACTTCTCACCGACCTCTTCAGCTCATGAGAGGAAACGAGCAGATGTTGCAGTCGAATCCAATGATTGTGACTTTACTTGTGTTCTGGCAGGTAGTCTACCGCTGCGGACACAAGGGGGCAGTGTTGCACTAGGAATGCAGCCTACGACAGAAAGCTGGACCGAAAGTCAAGTCACCATTTCATTCGTCACTCAAATAAAACTGCAGGCGTGTTTGACAACCATTTGCGACTTTATTCAAAAGTTTGAAAACAGCAATACTAAAAACACTTGTGTTTTTTGTCCTTGTTATGCCACCATTGTACAGAAGCCACTTGACAATTGACAATTTGATCTTCAATACTCACTAATACAGAGGCAGCGAAGCATACTGATAAAACAGCTGTCTGACGACTTTACACCAAGATAAATGTCTACAGGACGATTGTGCTGTGATCTCTAAGGTTTTAAAAGTACTACAGTTTTATTAGAAAAGTCACATATTCTCAGATTGTTTTGTAAGATCTGTTGTTGCTTTTCTACATTATGCATACACACAAGCATTTTTTTTTCAAGTAACCAACTAATAGAATGACCCCTTATTTTTTTTTCATTTTTTTTGAGAAACATGAATGTTTTATGCCAGAGGGACTTTACTACAGGCCGGTGCATGGTTTTGTTGTTATTTTCTCCACTGAAAAGAGGTCTGCTGCAACAGTATAGCACTAAAAACAAGTTACTGCAATGATCAAAGGCTCAGAGTGGATAAATATCACCAGTTTACACAAGAGAACACACAGTAATAGTCAGTCACACAGTCCATGTAAGTAGCTTTTCAGACACACATTTGTGACAGTAGTGACCAGCACACTGCGCCCAAACTCTCCAAGGCGTCCAAGCTTTGGCCAGAAGCTTGTGGAGTTAGCTGCTGCTGAATGACTCAAACACTGTCATTGTAACACTGTACAGTTGGTTAGATTTACATTTGAACAGACACTGTACTCCAAGAGTTTAACAGTTAGACTGAAGCTGACAACAGGGACAAGTGTCCTGTCAAAGAAAATGCCTTTTAGGTTTATTGGACAAAACACATCTTTTATCTTGACTTATTTGTGGTGCTCAGACATTTTATTTTCGCGTTCACCTCTTAGTTTCGTATTTTAGAGTATTTGCCACTCACTGAGTGTTGTCAAGTTAGTTCCTAAAGTACAAAAGAGACATTTGATGCCTAACACACCATGAAAAATAATGGTTTAGTCTTCATATGCAGCATGTAGATGAAGCCTGAAGTCAAGGCCTATGTTTAATATGATGCAATACACACATGAACGTCAACATGACACAGTCAAACTGAGTTGAACAACATCAGTAGCCCCTTATCCCATAGATGAAGTTCTATTGTTTTCAAAACCTGAATTCACAGTATAAAAATATAATATGCCTTCACTAACTGAGTATCACAAAGTCTATGACACACTTATGGTACTCTAATTGCTCATCTATGACCTTGTGACACCCTTTGGCACTTAGGCACAAAAACAACACACTGCAGCCACCGAGCCTCCGTCCGAGCTGAAATGATGGTTTTCTCCTTAAGTGTGTTGGATGTTTGGGGATGACATTTACACGTCCCAAAGCCAGCCTGTTACACGGCCTCAGCAGAGGTGTCGGTGGACACAGAGATAGTGACTTTGGCGATTTTCACAGTGGTCTTGACAGCGCTCTCGGCAGCGCGGTGAGCAGAGATGTGCCTGTTCTGACAGTCTGACTCCAGGCTGTTGTCTAGTTGCTGTGCGCTGCCTCGGCAGGCGTGGCACGAGCTCAGGAAGGCGTGGCGCAGGTCCTTGCTCCGCAGGGCGTAGATGATGGGGTTGACTGTGGAGTTGAGGAGGCAGAGCATGCTGCAGAAGGCAAACACTGTCTTGAAGTCATCATCCATCTTCCAGAACAGGTCGTACACCATGATGGCCAGCACGGGGCCCCAGCAGATCACCAGCACCACCAGGATCAGCACCAGTGTCTTGGCCAGGCGGATGTCCATGCGTGCCTGCTCCGGCCGCGTGGTCTGCACTTTAGTCCCATCAGCAGAGTACACCACCAGGCTCTTCTGAGAGGCGCGGCTCAGCATGCGCACGGCATGGTGGTGTGCCTTCCACAGGATAAAGATGTACGCATAGATGATGAACAGGACCAGGACACTGGTCACTCCGATCCAGAACATCAGGTAGTTCTTATCTATGAGGGGGAAGATGTTAGAGCACACAGAGTTGAGGCGTTTACAGTTCCAGCCGAACAGAGGTAGCACTGCGATGACAATGGAGATGGTCCACATCATGCAGAAGGCGATGACGGCCTTGGTGCGCGTCACAATACGTCTGTAGGCCAAAGGGCGGTGGATGGAGATGTATCGATCGATGGCAGTGAGGAACAGACTGCCCACTGATGCAGTGAAGGAGGCAGTGACTCCACCCAGTTTGAACAAGAACACATTAGTGCTGTCCTTTCTGTGAAAAATGTGAAAGTCTAGGAAACTATACACAAAGATAATGCTTCCAATGAGATCAGCGATAGCCAGACTGCCGATGAAGTGGTAAGAGGGTCTGCAGCGCAATGTGCGTGACTGGAGGATGACACACAGCACCACCAGGTTCTCCAGAACAGTGAAGGTGCCCAGGGTCAAGGACAGAACGGCCACAGCCAGCTGCTGACTCGGAGTCAGGATCATGAAGCACTCCATGTCCATAAAGTTCTCCCCACACTGAATATTACTGCCATCATCCCGCAGTGTCCGATTACTGAACAGGTCTGTGGCATTGGTCGGGAAAAACGGGATGTTTTTCAAAATTAGCTCCTCGTCCACAGGGACTTTATCAGGAAAAGTGTTACTGCGGAAAGCCGACACTGGCTTCTGCAGAGAGAAGGAGCTCTTAAAGTCAAGATTGTTGAGTGGGTCGTCATAGTTGGCATCATTGGAGCCCAGGTACTGCAGCCCCGAGGTGATGGTCCTGAAGGTGGTGTCAGCCACACCATCCAGCACGGACTTCATGTCTGCGGCTGTCTGCTCTCACACACTGCACCTAGAAGAAAACACAGCAGTTCACTTCTGCACAGCCTTTGGAATGCTTTTTGTTGGATCTGTGTCCACGCCTTCAGGGTGAAAAAAGCGTGCCAATCACAATACATTATGTAATCCTTGCACCATCACTATTTTTATTAAAATACATATATCCTCTGATTCACATTATTCTTGCATGGGCATACTTTATCGCAGTTTTACAATTTTTTACACAAAGCTCATTTGCTTTCTGCACAGCTCTAACAACACCCTGTTCCCGTCAGCGCAGAAACCATCAATCAATAAGCATCACTTTACAGAGGGACAGAAATGGGACTTTAATTGTTTCAGTGGTTTTACAGTCGATACACAGATTGCACTGTTTACGAGGATCAACTTTAGGTTTTTTCTTTCTTTCTTTTTTACCGAATATTAAATGAAACTAAAAGTAGAAAAAATATTTAGTTTATAGTATTTGAATTTAAAATATAATGTTTTAGTGACTGCCAGACTTCGGTTTTTCGAATAAAGGCCTATATTTGTCAAATGACCACAAGAACAAATGAGGAGAGGAGCGTCTTTATGTTTACGCAAAATGAAAAATGCTACTTTTCCGCGCCAAACTGCACAAAACCTCTTACAAATTAGACCAAAAATAAACCACAAGAACAAATTCTGATTAAAAAACAAATATATTACTGTAAAATGACAAAAAAAGGCATCGTTACCTTACATAATGCCCCAAGTGCGCAGAATCGCCTTTTATCTCCGTGCGTAAATCCAAGTCAGAAAAGCATCACCAAACCAACACTGATCTTACGCCAAACCAGATCTCAGGTTATTTTAGCAACCAATCCTATTTGGAACATGGTTGTTGTTAGTAAAAGTTGCACAAGTTTTGGAAAAGCGGTGCCTCTCCCGTTGCGCGCGCTGTTTCAGGGCACTTCTCCCACTCCTCGCGCGTGATGCTGATGCTGCCGCGGCTCTCCGTGTGCGCTCCAGCTCTTGTCTCTTCACACTTATGAACGCCGCTCCTCCAAGCTCTCCTGGTCACGTGCCCTCCTCCCGTTACGGCTTTATCTGCCCAGCCCATGAAAATCTGTCAAGTGTGGCGCATATAGGAACAAGGCAGAGTTGGCAGACGACTGTGTGGCGCTGATTAGGATATGGAAAGGCTGTTTTTTGTTGTTGTTTGTTATTCGAAATCTATAGCTTACTTTGCGCTTTTGGGCTGGGGGGCGAATATGGCCTAAAGGGTTGTGTTTCTATGTTTACTTTATTGTGAAGGCCTATAGAGTTTGCCCAAAAAAAAAAAGACCAGCGCGCGTAAATCACAAACATCATAAAGATATATATATAAATAATAATTTTAAAAAAAAGATTCAGTATCTTAAATGGCTGGACCATTTTCAGTTAGAACAATTCAGTTTATATACCAGGATTAGGCAAATTTGCATGCACGGGTGGGTGGGTGCATGCTGCTGGCACATGGAGGAACACAATAGGCTATTATTCCTGTCATAACTTCCACAAATCCCATCTGAAAAAAAATCTTTGTGTCTAATATGGCAACGAAATTAACAAAATGAATAAACTGCAATATTCAGGTTTCAGGGCAATTTTGTCATATTTTTTGCATGAAAACATAAAACTAAAGAACTGTTTGTTTACGCTTTTCAACAAGGCAAATGTCCCTGAAAGTCCAATTTTGTCAGAGAGTCCTCTGTTTCAGCTGAAGTGATTTTTTCTTTGCTCCTGAACAATTTTCCTGGCAGTTGTTGAAGGTCATGTAAACATTAGATCAGGCTCATGTGAGTAGTTTCTGTTTCATTATGATTTCAAAAGAATAAACTTAGTTCTTTGACAATAACTGGCTTCGCACAACCACTAACCATGAGTGGAAAAATGATTTCTGTGCTATCATTTGTATTTTATGAAGAATGGCCAAAAGATTAAAAGGGTATATGTAAACTTAAAAGGGTGTGTAAACCTTTGGCCACGAATCTACAGCAAGCATTTCAAATTGATATATATTTTTTCTATTCACCTGCAGTGTCTCAAAGAGTGCACCTTAAGCGTGACATTCCACCACGTACCAGATGTCGCATTTCCACTGAAAACAGAAATATAACCGTACTTATTTCAAAAATAATAATAATAACAAAACTAAATTCCCAGAGAGGGCCTTGAAACCTGCAATCCCTGTTTCATTACGGCTCTCAACCTGGATCCCAGCATTCATTCACCAAGCCTTTAATGTACTACAGATTGCATTTGGTGATTGTAATTTTCATCCATTTGAATATTTATGCAAAACGAAACCCGGACGGCGGCCTGAATCAGTGCTGCGAACAAAAGAGACTTGAGTTGTTGAGATGTGAAACGGCCGTCATTATCGGGCACAGGCAGCACATGAAAACAGGTGTAATTAGAGGCGCTCAGCTGTGGCGGCCATATTGGAGTGGAAGGACAAAATGTTCCCCCTAAAATTGAGCAATGAGCATCTGTGAATGGCAGGTAGGTTGTGAGTAAGGCGTTTGACGACTGCAGTAGCTGTGGGGTAAAAGACGTGCTCCAGGTCGCCGTAAGCGGTGGGAACACGGAGGCTGAGGAGTATTAAGTAAAGAGTTAAGTAGTAAAGCGAGGACACACACTACACAGTTTGTTTTGATCTTAAGGGGTTTTGTCCTCACTACACGACGTCAATTTAGTGTGACGATATAACGACTGGGGGTTCACACATAACGAGTGAGAATATTGAGAATCATGAAGCAGGAAAAAACATCAGAGGGTTAAGACAATTCAATTCCACTGAGTTTCTTAAATCTCCCGAAACAGCCGCCCACATTAATCTTCAAGAAAAAATACTTGTATTGACAGCAGTGATCTTCCACGGTAGATACAGATAGAACTAAGCCTCAAAAAAAACAATTCAAAAGACTGCCACAGATAAAACTTTTTTTTGCAGCTCGACAGTTAAAAATGGATGACAGACTTTGCCGGAGAGAAATGAGAGGTTCAAAGACGTGTCGGGTTAAAAGAGGAAACTTGACTTGACTTTGGGACCATTCATTTTAGCCAGACGTCAAGTGTGGACAGAGGAACTTCACACATAACAGTAGGTAACTTAAGCTTAGTGACTTTACTGTAATGCACAACTTGTCAACAAATTTTGTGTGGAAATGTGGGCAAATCTTTCTATATAATCGGTCGTGATTTTGTAAGCAGCAGAAGCACAGTCCTAATCGTACGACCATTGACTTGCCAGAACGAATTTCACCCACATCACACTGTATAATTGTGTCCCTGGAAAAGGCACCTAAAGAGGAACGTTTAAATTCCTGATTGTATGGCGTCAGGAAGCAGAGGGGAAAAAAAGAGAGATATGTCATTCGATGCTAATGGATGCAGACAGTCAGCAACTCAGAATTCGATTTCAGAATTAAATTTCTTCTTATCTTTCTTAAAACAGTAAAGTAACTAAAAGACAAGATGAACACCATTCAGAAAAAAGGTTTAATGTATTATTCTCGCAATTTATGAACAATAGAGATGTTTTGAGCTGTTGTCAACCCATCAACCACATTTGCCTGGTTAGCAATCTATAATGAATACACAGAACTTTTAAGATTTTACTTAAAGTGAGAGTCTGGAAGTCTAAATGTATTACACATTTTTATAAAATGTGCAAAATCTACCACCTGGCCTTGCATTTTGATAAAGTTAAAGTAAGTAATAATATGTCTCCGTCCTTCCCAAATGAAAAGAACTTTCCCTGAGCTGGGTTGTCAATCATCGCACATGCACTTACTGTAGTTAGTTTCTCATCCACGGAGGAGCCATTACGTCCGAGAGCAGCTATGGAGCAACGACAAGCACATGTACGAAGAGCTGACAAAGTTTCTTATGGACAGGTAACTGCATGACATTTTGAAGTATTTCATAGTGACAAAGTATGTTGAAATTAGTGCATTAGTCTGCATCTCTTAGCTATTGTAATGGTTACGTTTTTAATGCTAAGCGCTAACGCTAAGCGCTAGTTATGCACTATTTGTATAAGGTTAGCTGCTAATCGTAAACAATACAGATACTGTTCAGCTCGGATTTTGTTGACAACTTTACATCCACATGATGTCTCTCCTCCTCCTCGTCTCTTCTTGAAGTATTGACCCCCCGCGTGCACAGGGGAAACAGGCGTAGGTATAAGACCAATCAGCAAGGGAGGAGGAGGGAGCTGTTTTTTTTTTTTCATAAAGTATCCCTCTCTCTTTTCTTTGGATAACTTCGAGACTATCACTTTAAGATACAAAATAGTGTGTGAAAGTGATCAAATCTGTTACGTTTCCGGTTTTTTGAGGGTTGTACGCTTCCAAAGCTCACTACACCGCCATATTTTACACAAGGACTGGCTTCACCATTGTTTGAGTGGAGAGAGAACGTTCAATGATGCAAATGATAGAAAGGTTCGGGGAGGTTATTTTTTTTACAAGCCCAGCGTACGCATTGATTGCAATAGGCTCGGATAGCTAATGACATTTCTATGTCAGGAAGGTTGGTTGATTGGTTGGTTGGATGATTAGATGGATGGTTGGTTGGTTGGTTGGTTGGATGGATGGTTGCTTGGTTGCTTGATTGGATGATTTGTTTGTTGTTTGGTTGGATGGTTGGTTGGTTGGTTGGTTGGTTGGTTGGTTGGTTGGATGGATGGATGGATGGATGGATGCATGGATGGATGGATGGGTGGTTGGTTGGATGGATGGATGGATGGCTGAAGGTTCATGTTTATGCCCATATTTTGACACTCTGGTTACTTTGGCTGTTTGGTGGCAGAGATCATGTGGAGAAGATCCTAGCAGTGTCAGAGAGGCAGAAAGAGGAGAGGCCAGAAGTGAAACCCAGTCCCAAAGAGATGAAGAGGCTCCAGGAGCAGGAGAGGAGAGAGGCCCAGGAGAGGCAGCGCAAAGAGGAGCAACTGCGCAAGAACTTCCAGGTATGTTTGTGAGGGCTCTCAGTCGTCCAGGAAGTATTCAGGGTTCTGAAGCTTCAAATGTTATCATCTGAATGAGTTGATTCAGTTGTGGTCAATTGCCTATTTTCAGAAGCTTCTTCTTGCTCTTGTGGTCAGAAAGTATTACAG
>OMNZ01096685.1:0-18789 GCA_900303255.1 Lesueurigobius sanzi
AGTAAAGTCATACATACAGTTTAGTTTTTTTTACATACTCTTCAAAAAAAAATTATAATAATAATGAAAAAATAAAATAAGAAACACTGTCTATGCACATATATACATACATGATACATATTCTTTTTTCTTTTTTTACTTTTACACAAAGCTCGAAAAGGAGTGGGAGGAAGAACAACTTTGCAACTTTTCAAATTGGCTTTGATTGTTGTTATTGGTGAAACCTGTAACATTTACAACAAACTGCTGTGTAAATATATCCATCAGCTTTGGTCCTTTACACTTTCTTCATGTCGTTCTTCCACTGGAACTTTGAGCTTTTTTTGTTCATTCCCATTTGATTTTCTTCACTCTCTTACATTGACAGTGGGAATCCCAGCTGACAGGAAGTGCTAATAAAAACAGCAAATGCTTTTACAACAAAAGTGGGCGCTGCAGAACAAGGTGAATACAGTCTTGTACAGAGGTTATGCGTATTATGTCAAAACACGGCAACAGTTGGCAACATTTGAAGTGTTACTCATTTACCACTGAATTTCCAATATTTCATTTCTATTTTGATGCAATATGTGCAATATTTTGAAGGTTTTTTTTGTTTTTCAGAGGGACTTTTCATCATTTAATTTCTAGCCTGATTTATTGCGTTTTGAAGCCAAAAAAACAAGCCGACATTTTAATTTGTAAACCTTAACTAGCTTATTCAAAACCTTAACAAGGATGATATCCAAATTCCCCTCTGAAAAAATCTGTGCAATTAATATATCAACGAATTCAACTAAATAAAACCAGAAATTTAAGCTGGGTTTGTCCAGCATTTAGATTTTGTCACTGAAATAATCAGGAATGTTGGCCATTTTTACACGTCTTATTTGAAATCATAACGAAACAGAAACTACTCAAATATCCCTGATCTAACATTCACATGACCTTCAACAACTGCCAGGAAAATTGTTCAGGAGCAAAGAAAAACTCACTTCAGCTGAAATACAGGACTCTCTGACAAAATTGGACTCTCTGGAAAAAAATGTATGTTTGTTTCAAGATGCACAATATGTAAAATTTTGATCAGGGACATGTAATTTGAGACTATTTACCATAAATTAGGTATTTTATATTGTATTTTGTACAATCTTCCTACATCTTCTGTATCTGAACCCTATCCCTGTCGTATCCATTTGTATTTTGAAGAACTCAATAATACCTTCATAGCCAACTCCTTGGATGCAACATGAGCATGTTCAGTTAAACAACAACGGACCATTTGGGTCTCGTAAACATTTACTCCTTTTCCGGCGCATAAAGTTTGGGCAAATTAAAATCCATGCCGTTCATTAAAATGTAACTGAAAATCCTTTTTAACAAGTCTTCATCGACGTGCCATTAAATCTTAATAATGCCCATAGTTATTGCTCACCAAATGAACTCGTCTCCGAGCTCAACACCAGCGCGGCGGCTCTGTTGTGATTGCACTTTCTTTATCTGTAAAATATGGCTAAATCCCCTGCACAGTGGAGGGCTGCGAGTGTGGGAATGGTGCATTGTTGAGGACTTAGAGAGATTAGGAATGATTAGGTCTTAAACAGTGTTCACAGTGTATGCGGTATTACAGCTCGGGTAATGAGTGACGGCTCAGCGGCACCTGTCACTGCCCTGGGCCTGTGCGAATGACTCAACGCTGCTCAATTACTTCATTGGATATAATTGTCATTCTTTATGGCCCGTGTGTAGCCCGTGGTTTACAAATATAGCGAGGGACCTGCTGTGAGCAAATGGGAAAAGGCTCATATGCAAACAGACAGTGGAGTCGTCTGAAGCTCATTTCAGATTTTTTCGTTTTGGTAAACCACTGATTCTGAACCACATGGACTCGATATGTATTTTAAGCCTGAATATCTTCTTATAATTTCTTTCATTTGTTTATTTCTTAAGATGATTTAGCTCGGAGCGCAATTTCAGTGAGATATAAAGGCTTGTTTGAAGAGAATTTTTTTTTTTTTTTTAGATTCAGAACGTTTAATCTGAACTAAATTAATTATGATCATAGAGAAAAACAAAAATCAAGGCATTCCTCCCACAACTTTTAATTCTCCACATTTGCTGGTTTTCTTCCACCCGTATGGGCTCCAAACAAGCCTTTCTCCAAAGCCACATACTTCATAATTTAGAAGAATTAATGCTTATACGGAGCTTATTATTAGATCAAATATACTTGAAATGAGGAATTGTTAACCTCTTAAGACCTAGAGTCCCCGAAAATGGGGACTTTTTTTTTTCAGATACAGTTACTGACCTACATGTTTTACGCAGAAAAATATTCAAGTTGCAAATTAATGACAGCTGATGTGGGATTCTCCATTTCTGTTGTTATTTTCTACACCACAGGGAGGAAAAAGGCCTTTTTGCGGAAAAATGTGATTCATAAGTAAATTCATTCAAACCTTTGGCAACTTCATTTTATTGTCAAACAACATCATTTATTTTTATTTCACTTCCACCGTCATCCCAAAGCTCTACCAAATGTGTGGACACCAAGATTAGCCATGTACACCTATGATGTAAAGACATGATTTTTGGAGAAAAAGGCCTAGGGCTTAAGAGGTTAATACATAAAAGCTCTGAAAATAGCTGAAATACAAACATTTTGAGGCTTAATTCATCAGTTAATAAAACAAGTTGTTATTAATAACTTTAATAACAACTTTTTGAAATTGAGCCTTTTTATCTCATTCCAACCACCAAGAAAACCTTGACAAATATGTTTTCTTCACTAAGACAACATAGTCCCATTGGTAGATTTTTTTCCATTTATTTTAAGAAGAAAATGTATTCAATATTTTTAACTTGTATTCAGACTGAGATTTTGTTTCCAGTGAGAGTTGTTTACTTAGTAAGTCAATATACAAAGGGGCCCATGCTAAATTTGCACTGAAAATGAGCCCCGGAATTAGGTAAACAAGGAATAAGAACCCTGTACAGTAAAGGGGGTCGGTACCACTGAGATGGAGCTGCCATGCCTTTACTACATGTAGCCAAAATTAAGATTAAGTTTAGATACAAGCCTTGCTGTTTTGTAGTGTATAAATAGGCAAAAAGAGGGAGTTGTAACCCCTGACGAAGACCGCATTGGTCGAAACGCGTTGACGTCCAGCGATTGAATAAAAGAAAATAATTTTGCATCCAGTGTGCCCCGACTCCCTCTTTTTGCCTGTTTATACACTACAAAACAGCAAGGCATCTGCTTGTATCTTCAAATCCTGATCGTCTGTGAGGAGCACCTGACTATATAACTCCATCTGACCCAGTGAAGCGCTCACTTCTCCTTATTTTTGCTTAAGTTTAGATACATTTGGCCCTCTTCGTAGAGCAGCTTGAATCATGGACTGGGCTGAGGCCTTGTCCACACGTAGCAGGGTATCTCACAAAACAAAGGTATTTTTCTATGATTTGACCTGTCATCCATTAAACAGCAGAGTCCTACCATCAAAATCGAAGTTTTGTAAAACCTCTGACCAAAGTGAAGACAAATTTGGTCATGCGTTTGGCCTTAAATTTCTGGAGTTTTCGGTGGATCATGGATCTTTCAAACATATACTGTATATTATACTGTATATACTCTGACGTCACACTTCAGACGCAGCATGGATACCTTCCACTGTGTTGGTTTTAACAATCGTTCAGGCACTTTCTGCTCGCTTGTTGTTGCAAGATCAAGTTCTGCTTCATGTCAAAGAGCACAGGCGAAGGAGCACGTTAAGGTCAGCTATTTTCCGGCAAATCATCATTTGGCATGCTAATAAATGTGCATCAAAAAGCACTTCTGCGGTTGGGTGTGGATGATTTTATTTTTTTAAACGAGGTTGTGTGGATGCTAATTATTCGGTTTTATAACACCCTGCTACGTTTTGTCAAAGCCTGAGTTGTTTGTCAACGACTCGAGCTACACTTTAAGACTATCTGGACGACCGAGAGCCCTCACAAGCATTCCGCCCCGCTCTTGTGCCGTGTCTCGTCGCTGTCATAATTGCAATAGTGGTCTTGTCTGATCATACACGAGTGGAGGGATGACTCGGCCTTTGTTTGTCTTTATTTGAATAAAAGATGCTCGGTGTCATGACCAGCTCGTGCGCACATTCACTCCACTGGCTGCGGTCCAATAGCTCCTTTGTGCAGTTCAGAGAGGCCCGTGGGGGTGCCGCGGGGGAGTGGGGTGCTCTCAGCTGTGCGTGGGGTCAGCGCTGGAATGTGGCTGTAAATGAGACTCGGTGTACTCACTGTATGGTGCACGCCGCCTCTTTTATCTGTATTAGAATTGCAGGTGGGAGATGTGCAGCCCATTGGAACACTTGTTATAAGGCTGGAAACAGAGCCAAATACAGAAGTGGCACGTACAACAACCGGTTATGGATGGCAACAGCTTAGTATGTTTTCATTAGACTGTGGTTATACAGTATTGGCCTCTGTAGGAAAGGCTCATTTTTGCTCCTTGAAGTGCATGTGATACAGTAGAGAAAATGTACAGTAAAACATAGTTAAGACAATTACCGGCCTGTTGAGCGCACCAGAGTATAAGCCGCACCAACCAAATGTATAAAGAAAAAGAAATCCCCACCTGTAGGTTTGTGTGTTGGTAAAGATCTATAAATTAGCCGCATCGTTGTAAAAAAAAAAAAAAAAAAAGTAGCGGCTTATACCCTAGAAATTATGGTATACTCAAGATTTTGTTAAATTTGTACCTGTAGTCTTCAAGATGTTTTTCCATGTTTATTCTTTCATTTCCTTATTGGACTTGGGCACAGGAAGTGACATAGATAGAGGCAAACAAACCTGTGCTGTGTCAGCCATATTATAGTAATGAGAAATGAGAGAGTCAGAATCCTATGGAACATTCCCTCTATCTATACCAGAGGTGCCCAAAGTTTTTTGCTATGGAGGGCCAAAATGTGTGTGTAAAAGGCCAAACGCAATGATATCCTGAAATAACTGTGCTCTTGAGTAGGACATGCTGTTTTGGTGCCCTTAGGAACTATTCAGAGTCTATTAAAGGGATTAGACCTGCTTTTTTCCTAGTAGTGGAATTATTATTATTATTTTTTCCTCCTTTAGTATATTTCATACTCAAACATTTGTGGAAACGATCCTGTACATCTAAACATAAAGCATTTATTGTTGTTTCATGGTTTGCAGGCTAGCTTTGTAGCATTTCTGTGACTATGACCCTAAAAGGTGCCAAATGTGCTTATAAACTCATCTCTAAGAAGAAATGGGATTTTAGATTCATTTTACTTGCTCCCTCTTCCATTATTTGTAATTTAAAAAAAAAAAAGAAAAATCAGGTCTAGTGCCTTTATGTCACAGGATAATATAAGATAAGATAATACTTTATTGATCTCACAATGGAGAAATTCACTTGTTACAACAGCTCTTAAGATAGGATCACACAGGGGGGTGCAAAAAGTCAGGAAATGTGCCATCAAAGAAGAAAATAAGTTTGTAAAACAGGTAATAGTAATAATAATAAAAATACAAAATATAGTAATGTCTCTTAGCATCTCTCTCTAAATAAACTATACAAGCGTCTCTTAAAACTTCTTACTAATCTAAACCAAACCCCACTTTGGGCGCCCCTGATCTATGCCAATGACATATAAAAAAAAAAAACTGTATACAAAGATAACTTTTTGATAGTATTTAAAGATTAATACTATCAAAAAGGAAACGCCTCCTATCATAAAGTCAGTTTTTACATGAAGAATCAGATAATTCCTTTCCTTACTCAAGCTCAGTTGTATTGTATTCAAATGTTGCTGAATATTGCAATGCTACTTTTCCCCCGCAAAAACATGGCCTGCTGGAAACCGGCAAATGGCTGAGAAGTATCAATTGAGGCAGTCGAGGTGTAGCAGGATTAGCATCGTGTTCTGACTCCCCATTGTAAACCCTGATTAAAACACCCACTATTGCATACACATGCTTAAATGAGATCTTTGTCTCATAATGCTGTCCACACCAACTCAACTATACATCTGCGAGCCTAATAACATCAGAGTCAGATGTGAGGCGACTGCACCGACCCATATTAGCAGGTCACTCTTTTTTGCTTGATTACTGAAGATATTCTGAATTAAAATCTCCTCACGTTCAAGTGGCTTCTCAAACATTCCCTGCCTGTCCTGGTGCGACCCAGGGCCATCTGGTCCTCCGGAAGTCTGGACTTTGTAAATAAATAGACTGTATTGGATTCTGTCTGCATTCTTGGAAGTGCCTGGCTTTCTGCAGCCCATAATGTCATTTGCAGAACGTAAAAATGCAATTTGGTGCACATTCATTCATCATTATTCTTTCTGATTTCAAAAGTATCTTGTCAATTTAAATTGGCTGTACATTACGACCTTTTGTCGTGGCCTTTCCGTTTGGCAGTCCACCAAGCTACAGAGAGCTCATCTTGTGCATTTTTCAGGTTTTAACCTTGCTCCCCACATGCTGATGTCATGTGTTGCATTTCTTTGATCATTTCAGTGCTCAAACTGCCTCCACTACAAAGTATTTCTTGCAGATAGCTATTGTTTTTAGCTTATGCGGAAGGAACACCTGTTTTACAAACTTGTTTTTCTTCTTGATGGCACATTTCCTGACTTTTTGCACGGCCCTGTGTGATCCTGTCTTAAGAGCTGTTGTAACAAGTGAATGTCTCCATTGTGAGATCAATAAAGTATTATATTATCTCTTATACAGTAAGTAGGGCTGGGTGATATGGCCAAAAAATCTTATCACGATTTTCTTTAGTTCAAATTACTATTTCGATTTTATCACAATTCATGTGTATATTGTCTTTTAAAGGCGACTAAAGCCAGCTGCTTCTTCTTGGGTTTAGACCTGGTGTTGTCCTGGTTTAGTCTTGGTTAAGACCTTGGTTTCAGTCCTTGTGTAGTTTTGACATGTTTCCCTCATGGTTTAGTCCTGGTTCAGTATTGAGTAGTTCATATTGTCCAGGTTTAGACCAGATTTAGACCAAGTTTCTCTTGGTTTATTTCTGATTGAGTCCTTGGGTTTAGACCTGGTTTAGTCCTGGTTTAGTCCAGAGTAATCATTGTTTTCTTCTGTCCTTGGTTTAGTCGTCTTTAGTTTGGTCCTGGTTTAGACCTTGATTTCAGTCTTTTTTTCTTCTTGGTTTAGTCTTGGTTTAATCCAGATTCAGTCCGTGATATTGTCCAATTTTAGACCTGGTTTAGACCTAGTTTTCTCCTGGTTTAGTTCTGGTTTAATCCTGAGAGCTGCGTTAAACATAAAAACCACTGAATCACAATATGACGATGTTGTCATCATATCGCCCAGCCCAAGTA
This sequence comes from Lesueurigobius sanzi, assembly GCA_900303255.1. Lineage (NCBI taxonomy): Eukaryota > Metazoa > Chordata > Actinopteri > Gobiiformes > Gobiidae > Lesueurigobius > Lesueurigobius sanzi. The sequence continues at coordinate 7,341 of OMNZ01096685.1, forward strand.
ATAAAAGATGAAATACCGGGACTTTTAGTAATTTAGCACAGTTTTGTTTCCCAATTGGCTCCTCATTAACTTAAATAATAAGCTACATCCGGTCGACTCATTTCCGATTGCCGTTTTTGTGCTTTTTTAATTCGACTTATGTGAGATTTTCATTAGCTGATGGACCGTCCACGTTCGCTTTAAAGGTCAGTGACGAAGGGGCCGCCGATGAGGCGTTAGCGAAAGGCGTGAAATCATTTGAACTTTGGAGGAGACAAGTGCGATGAGAGAAGTGTTCCAAAGCCACTGCGGCGTGATTCATTGTCTCTGATGAGCTCATTATGGAGGGAAAGAAGAAAGATCATTTGCAGAGATAAAGAAGCGCGTGAGGTTTGTCAATGCCAGCTGCACAGCGGAATCTCGCGTGCCGCCGTCGCTGCGATGGTGCTGTGATGTTGTTGAAAGGGGCCGCGACTGAATGTCATTGAGGTTTTTGCTGTCAACGCTCCTTATGCAAAGTGTGTTCGAAGGCTTGCCTCAAATATTCCGTTTTTTGAATGTCTCTCAGCTCAATTTTCCTTCCTTTTTTTACTTGATGCACTGTAAGGCTAATTTAGTCTTACACAGCCTGTCCCCCAAAACCTAACCCTTCTTTTGGATTATGAGATTGTTCGGCAACACTAATGAGATCAGCTGCCTACTAGGGGTGGGCCATATTGACAAAAAATAGTATCTGAATCATTTGGTGCTTCTCGATAACGATGTCAAGCCATATTTTTGAAAACAATGAGAAATATGCAAAACTATTTTTATTTTAGACTGTTGCGTCCCTTAAAAAATAATTGACTCTAATCAAAAGTACAAAAGTGCACAAGTGAACCCCAATTTATGCCCTTTTTGAAGATTTTTTGCAGTGTTTCTTTGGCTTCTTGACACTGGAGATCAGTCTACTCGATATTGTAAATTTGCATATCTTCCAAACAACGATTTCGAACAGGAATAGGTCAAATCCGCTATCTGTGGTCATTGCAAAAGAGAAAACCACATTATGGACTGGGATGGAGCCAAAATCATCAGTACTGAGGACAACTAATATCAGTGCTGGATAAAGGAGGCTATTGACATTCGGGCCTGTAAGCCAGGATGAGGGGGCTTTTTTGCTTTCATACACCTGGGACGCTGTACTGAAAAAGTCGGACTGCAGATGGTGCTGTCGTCCCGCCTCCACCGGTGGGAAAACACCACAAAAAACGGTGTAAATCAGCTGACAAAGACGCGTTACAGTAACATCACGTGACCAACTCTGAGGAAGACTGCAGGAAGTGAGCAGTCGAAAGGTTTCTTTTCATCAAAGCTAATGGTGGTCCAGCGAAAGCGCGTGACCGTTTTTGTTTTTGGAGGGGGGTCAGGCGGTGTATTTTGGTGACCCTACCAACCTGTATGGCAGAGATGCACACATGTCTCTGATAGAAAGTCAAAGTAAAGTGGAAGTCCAAGTCATGCCACAAGCCTCATAGTTTCACAATATGTTACTAATTCAATTTTAGCACAGTAAAAACTAGTCAAATGGCTACATACTGTAAAGGCTACACATACAACTCTGCATATTTTGAGAGTAAAGGTGCCCACACACTACACAATTTCAAATCTTTTATCACTAAAAATCTGTGCACAGACCACACACACTTAAGTACAAACATGATGACACACATACACACACATGAGGAGTCCCAGCACAGGTCATGCCATGAGAGAAAGTTTTTATTGAGCCACGCCTAAAAAATCTGGCTAAAAATGGTCTAGTGTGTGGCCAGCTTAAGAGACAAGAGTGATAAAACAAGGAACAAGCCCAAATGAACACAATACTTGTAATACAGTAGGTACGTGAGGGACTTGTCATGGGCACAAGGCAAGTGTCTCTGCTGTATCTCTGTGTATCTTTACTAGATTGTATGGGTTTAATCTGAGATCACATGTGCCTGTGCCCATTACCCTTTTAGACTGGTACAGCTGCTGATTGCAAAAATAAATACATAAAATCATATGCTGTAATACTGTAAATATCTCTAAGATGTAGATGTAGGCACCTTGAAGTGACTGATGAACTACTGATTGTTACAAAGGATTATTCAAATCTAGAGACATCATTTCCCACACATTACAACTTATGACATGCATATAGGCCTCTGCAACAAAAGAATAAATAATTCATTCGACTGTATGCAATACAGGAATATCACCAGGCTGCCTTGCTAACATCTTTGCAGATATTAAACCGAATGTTTCACGTTTGCCACAAATCAAATTGACTTGAGTTTGCGTCTTTCTTCATTTCACCACATGCGCTCTCCGAACAGGGTTTACCATGAATATAGCATTACTGTAAATGTTTATTCTGCCAGGGTGGTTGGCTGTCAGGAGACGTATGGCCCTGTCCGCGTACAGTTAGTGCCGGGCCTGATGTGTTTGGACGTGCGTCGCTGGCTGTTTGAGTTGTAAATAAGATTGAACGGAGGCAGGATTAGCACACGCATGCATGCCGGCCGGGCGCGAGGACCCAGTAGCAGCAGCCTGTGTGAGATCCATGCTAAACAAGGGTGGTGTATAAATTTGCCTAAGTGTTTGGGCCAAGGCCTGTGACTGGGTGTGCAATCGATGTGCCAAGTGCAATAAATCAGTGCGGGACGGAGCAGGAAGGGCCCACGGCTTTATCTGATGTGGCAGGTGGGCTTCAGGGTCAACACACACACACACACACACACACACACACACACTTAGACATGTTTAGAAGGAGCACTGGATGACTCAAGGTTTTCTCACAATGTATTAGAGAATGAGGGAAGATGCAATGGTCTGCAGGATCGGGCTGGGAGTTGCTGCTGGGTGCCTCGTTCACCCTCTTTATTTATTCATAAGCTTTGTTATGTCTGATTTTGAAAAAGGCGAGACACTGCAGGTGAATAAGGAAAAAAAAAAAAAATTGAGTGATGAATATTGCTGACATAAATATGACAAAAGAATGTGTTGGAAGCTTTCTTTCATGTCATTTCAAGTATTTTCTTTAAAATGGCCAAAATTGCCTAGATTTTTGCCGACAAACTAAATAGAGCCAGGTGTTTTATTTTGTTTGTTTTATATTGTTCTCAGTCGTACAGGAGTTGTCCATCGTAGGCCAAGAGTCTTCAGTCTTCATCTGTACTCTGTAGTTGAAGTGTCAGACGTTTCGATCTTAGTCCAAAGATCGTCCTCAGCTTAAGTCTTTATTCGCTGAGGACGAACTTTGGACTAAGATCGAAACGTCTGACACTTCAACTACAGAGTACAGATGAAGACTGAAGAATCTTGGCCTATGATTAGTTACAACGATTTGTTCAGAAGGGATTTGGGATATTTGGTTTAGTTTTTGAACAAGCTAGTTTCATCTTGTTGTTTGGGGTTCAGAACTCAATTAATCAGGCTCGGAAATAAATGTTCCATCAGTTCAAGACTGGAAAGTTTGGAGTCTGCAGAAGCTACTAGATGTTGTTGCCACTATGTGAGCAAATGCATTTTGAGAAAAAAGTAATTGAACTTCCCATATAATTCTATAGACAGGGTTTCCGCGCGGCATTAAAAGTCATTAAATGAATTGTGTCAAAAATAAAGCCTTAAATGTCATTAAAAACATTCAATAGAATTAAAACTGGTATTAAATCAAACATTCTTGGAAAATAAAGACATTGATCAAATAGTTTTACTGCAGAAGTTTGGCAAAAATCCAAAAATAGGGTCTAGAGTCTAGACTGCTGTTTGGAAAGAAATTATATGCTATTTCTGTTCAAAAGTTGTCAGTTGTATAAACATTTGTATTGAATATGGAAATTAATATTAAATATGCACCAATTTGTGGCGTTTCTGGCATTAAAAATGTAGAATTTAAAAAGCATTAAATTTGACTTGCTGCTACCTGTGTAAACCCTGATAGAGAAACGTAGAGAGTATAGTGACATAAAACCTGCAGCGTCCCCCCTTAAATTATTATTTTATAGCTGATAAGTTGTGTATATATCTTTCTTTATCATGTCATTTTCTGTAAAACTTAATATTGTTGAAAAGCAGCAGATAAGATTGACAGCAACAGTCTACACTTTTTGTTCAGAGTGTGAACACAGTACATTAGTCACAATGAAATGTATAAAACAATTAAAATAGGTCTCAAAACTGTCTGAAGCTGCTGTTCATGACCTTCTATGTCTTTGTAACACCCATAGTTTGGTAAACAAAGCAAAAACAATACAGTTAGACAGTAGTTTAGAATAGACAGTAAGACACTTGCATTTGATATTAGAGAGATGGTATTATGATGTTAATATACCATCAGTGTAAGAATGATTGGCTAATATACATTTACATTACAGGAAAAAGTCTAAGTGGTGGAAGATATTGTTCATGTTTACTGTATCCATTAAGGCTGTGTAATGGCTTCTGTTAAAAACCTCTCAGTGCCCAATCTTTATTTTTCCCCAAACCTACACTTGCCAGTTCAGTACATTCTGTCCTATTTGTCCACATCTGTACTTTTTCTTCTCCGTAATATTCCTCCATTTGCTCATTGTGATCACACTGAAACATTAAAAACTCCCCCAGAATCAAAGTTGTTTTTCCTGCCTGGCTTTTCTTCTCTTATCTCCTCGTCCCAGTTTAGTGGAACAGCTGACACCACACGCGCTAATGCTATACAACCACCGTGTCCATATGCTCTTTCTGGCATATTTATAGATTTCATAAAGTGCATCAGAGAAGGTGAGATGAGAGGGTAGTAAAGATTTTGTCACTTCAGAATGCTTTGTAACGACTTTCCTGTGCCTTTGAAACTAGCTGCGGTGGGAATACTGTCCTGGGAATGACATACTGTAAATATGAGGCGACCTTGCCTAGAGGTGGTTTACCCCCAAAAATATGTCTTATTCTGTCAACCCGGTCTTATGCTACTTCTTTAGCTCAACACACTCTCTACTGCAAACTACTAATTAGAGGAATAGACAATCTTCAGAAAATGTTATCGCATGGTCTACCTTCCCCTTCTACAGTGACAATATTAACAAAAGCATGGACATACTGTACTATAATGTTTCAAATATTTTTTTATTGGAAAGCCAGCATAAGCTTAGTTTAACAGCCTTTTCAACAGATATCACTGCTTCATGTTGTGTACAGAAAAAACACAAAGGAAAACATACAGTAAAACATACAGTACGCACTCATTACACACATATACACAGTACATAAAACCATATAAAAAATAATAATAATGATTAAAGACAAAAAACTGTACTATAATGTGTCAGGGGAAACCATAGATTTTCATGTAGTGGTCAATTTGGAGATTATTGTCTAGACCAGTGTTTCCCAACCATTTCAGATAAGAAATAAGATAAAACTGAATTGCATTTTTATTTAGGCCACTATGTTCAAAGAAAATTTAACCATATTTAACTATAAATAGAGAGAGTTTGAGAGTATTTAGCATCTTTTCACTGATACAGTGAATAGAGTTTTCGTCATTCACTTTCTAACTAATCGACAAAACCAACGAGGCAGGGGGTACGCGGCGTATAAATGGGATACGCCAGACAAAAAACATTGGGAACCACTGGTCTAGGCCCTAAACATCTTAATTTTAATGTCAAAGTAAAAAAGTAAAAAAAAAAAAGACCAAACTCACCCTTTACAGCAGGGGTGCCCAAAGTGTAGCCCAAATGGTTGGTCCTCAGGCTTCTTGCTGATTTGACACACATCACCATAGATGGTACTTTTTACTTCAAGTGCAAGTCTTACATTTTAGTGTAGACAGAGCTGCTTTAAAGTAGACGTCTCATATTAAATTGACTTCTTCAATGGTTGTAATCATATTATAACGTTGACATCCCTCGTCAAAAACAGACCTGGAGCTGTATTTCACTTCATTCACGCAGTTTTGAATTGACCCAGTTTGCGTTGGTCCGCTCATGTTGACTTCTGCAGCGCTTTGTTTTCTACTTCCTGCAATAATTACGCAATTGTTCAAACCCCCAAACTGTTCTGCACATTTTTAAAGCCAATAATCCAATATTTGGATCAGCTCTGAGCCGTTCTGTCTCAAAGCGTGGACACAGGAACTCCATCGATCTATGTTGAAATCAAAGCTAATTGTTCATTTTTACCATGTGACTCCCACTGTTGGCTGTGGGGGGCGCTGCAGGCCAAATCCTCATCAGCCCTGGCACTACTATTTATGAACATAGTGTCATCTTCACAGAGGCATTATTTGAATTTTATAAAATGTAATCAATGCACAGATATCCTCATGAAAGATTTTAAGCCTGTTTTTGAATCTACAGCTAAAGTGGTATTTGTTATTCATCTGCCGTGTCTCGCAGTTAATGTTGAGCCTGTGTTTTACTGGGAAATACAAATCAGATGTGACTTTTTTATTTTAAAATGTACTTTACTTAGTTATACTGGAGATGGTGTCCCTTTTAAAATGCCATGAAGGAACAGTGTACATGAAGGCCACAACTGCTTTGAGTGTGCGTGGGTTCGAACACTGGCCTTATTGTTCTGATGGGACAGCGGCAGCATCGTCATAGCCCACTGTAATCACGGTCAGTCCACATGAAAGACACTATTGACAAGGAGAGAAGTGTCTTAGGAAAGGAGACACAGCCCGGTCTAATGAAAGGGGGGGAAATAAGAGCCGCGAATAGCTCCCTAACCAAACTTCATTATTAAACAAGCGCCCGCCTTGTGCTTTGTATTAAGTCAGGCATAAAGCAATGAACTGGGAAAATGACTGTACGGTTATGCGCGGAGATTTAAAGATGGTATTACAGCAGTGAAGTTTCTTGGCTATTAGGAAATGGTGCTAGATAAAAGATTATTTGGGCTTGGAGATTAAATAGCCACCCAATGTTTACACAGTAATGAAAGTGGAACCTCTTCTGAAATTACCACTGTGTTTCGCAGTGCAGCAAGTAAGGATACAAATTTGGTTCACAAAAGTCATGAAACAAACTTGAATTAACATTGGTACAACATAACGCTTCTGAGCTTGCCGTGTAGCTAATTGCTCAGTAATATATTGATCTGTTTTGGTGCAAGTGGAATACAGAGAGGATCACTGCACAATTTATCAAAGGCAAAATCGATCTTCAACTTTTGGGAGAGGGGTGTTTCCTTGGTCTAATACACTAATACACTATCAAAGCAGTTAGTTTAATCCAGGATCACTCCAACATGGCCGCACTTCACCGCGTTTCCCATGTGTATCCTTTAAAAAACACTGATTGGTTTGGTGCAGGTGACACACATGACTGCCCCATTAAGACTGTGTAATCCAGATAATGGTATGGTCATTTACTTTGTGGATGACGAATGCCGCAAAAATCCAGATTTGCGCATGAACATACATTACAAAACTAAAACAAAATTCAATCAAAATTAGATTTTTATCACAATTTATTACATATTGCTACCAAATCTCCACTTTAGTAGCTCGTACAGACTCGGACACAGATTTGTCTATTTGAGTTGTTGAGTCTTGAACTTTTTAAATTGTAAAAAAGATTCACAATCCCCTCTGAAAATATCTTTGTAAGTAATTTATCAAAATACCTATTCACCTGCGTGTCTTGCCTTAACTTATACTGCCAGCCTCAACACCTTCTATTGTGAACAAACTGAACAGAACACCATAAAATAGCGGATCTTTTTGATTCTCACATATTTTCTTTCCATTTTCACTTTTACCAATCTCTCCTCCATCCCTACAGCCTTTGTATTGCCCTGGTATGGAGCCAAATAGCTTTGACTTTGTTCCCTTTTCAGGGCCTCTCCTGTTTTATCGGCTTCCTACAGTTTCCTCTCTGTAGCTCTATGCTAAATATACAATAGAAGATGGATATCACTGACTCACCTCGTGGTTCTTTTTCAGAAGGTGCATCCGGGTCTGACGCACATCCGATATCTTGTATATTTTGAGTGTACTGTATGATGTCCACAAGATCTCTATATACCTCTCAGCGATCAATAACAACAAGCAATGTCTCTTTTGTACACTTTGGAGACACAGAGATGAGGTATCTCGAACCATATGAATCAAAATTGACTGACTCACTTCCCTCTTAAATTTAGACTCTTATCACAAAGTATAGCATCTTCATTCAGAAATAATACTGTCCACTTCTTTAAATAGAGGACCAATTCCTTTTGGGTTGTTTTACTCGGTTCAATGACGAATGATATAAAAACTGGTATTATTAGTTTCAGGTTTGTCTTGACAACAATGAGATAAAGATGGTTGCAGTGTCTCTGGAAAGTGTTGAAGTCGATTGTTAATATATTTTGTTTGCTATATGCTGGTTTTGGAATAATCATGCATGTTTTACTGATATGTTGCTTCTTTTCTCTTCCCTAGGGCTGGAAGCTGATGTGAATGAAGCTCAGGGGATGAGGTTGTAAGCTCAATCGAGGACCTAAGGAAGAGGGAGTTTCTTCTTGAAAGTTTCCAATTCGTCAAAGGCCCCACAAATATTGAACGCCCCCACAAAGATTTACCATCAACAACGGAGACTCCACTCCTCCCTCCCCTCACCACCATGTCCTCCCGCCATTACCCGCCCCTTCTCATCCTCCCAATCCTGCTCCTCCTCACCTTCTCCAGAACCTCCTCATCATCCGCACCTTCCCTCCTGTCCTTCTCCCCGCCCGAGGGAGGGCTCACGCATTTGGTGGTCAACAACAAAACTGGCGAGATCTACCTTGGCGCCGTCAACTGGATATACAAGCTTTCGAGCAATCTCACGAAACTTCGCAGCCACGTCACCGGACCGGTCACCGACAACCCGCGCTGCTACCCACCTCCCGGCGTCCAGTCCTGCCCGCACGACCTGATCCAGACCTCCAACGTCAACAAACTCCTGCTGCTGGATGCTGCCCATAATCGACTTATCGCTTGCGGCAGCACTTCTCAAGGCATATGCCAGTTCCTTCGCCTGGATGATTTGTTCAAACTTGGCGAGCCCCACCATCGCAAGGAGCACTACCTATCCAGTGTGGCTGAAGCGGGCACCATGTCCGGTGTGGTCATCTCTCCTGATATCTTTGGTGGCGGAGGGAAGCTTTTTGTCGGAACACCAATTGACGGAAAGTCTGAGTACTTCCCTACTTTGTCAAGCCGGAAGTTGATGTCCAACGAGGAGAATGCCGACATGTTTAGCTTTGTGTATCAAGATGAGTTTGTGTCATCGCAGCTGAAAATTCCTTCTGACACGCTATCGAAATTCCCAGCTTTTGATATCTACTACATCTACGGTTTCAACAGTGAGCAGTTTGTCTACTACCTTACCCTTCAGCTAGACACCCAACTTACCTCGCCGGACGCCAGCAGCGAACAGTTCTTCACCTCCAAAATAGTGCGCCTATGTGTCGATGACCCAAAATTCTACTCGTACGTGGAGTTCCCAATCGGTTGCACAAAAGACGGCGTGGAATATCGTCTGGTTCAGGACGCCTACCTCGGCAAACCGGGAACCCGCTTGGCAAGGTCTCTCGGTATCCCGGAACACGAGGAGGTCCTATTCACAGTGTTCGCCCAGGGTCAGAAAAACCGTGCCAAGCCTCCCAAGGAGTCGGCGCTGTGCCTGTTCACGATGCGGAGGATAAAAGAGAAGATTAAGGAGAGAATTCAGTCGTGTTACAGAGGGGAGGGGAAGCTCTCGTTGCCCTGGCTGCTCAACAAGGAGCTGGCCTGCATCAACTCGGTGAGTGTCTCCCACAAGTGTTTTTGTGTTCATCAGCCGCTATTAAAGTGATGCTAGGTCTGATTGCAGAAGGGATGGGAGATTGCTGTTGAAATGTTTGGCAGGAAAACATCATTATCAAGTCTGAGTGCTTTTGTGGTGTTTTTGTGTCTTGATTAAAAAAAATGAGTAGAAATATAGCTGCTTTTGATTTAATTTCTAACTCCATTAAAGCATTGTCAGTTTATAATTCTTGGCCCGCTTTTGGTGAAAAAAAATGTAATCACGAGTCTCCCATCTTGTCCAGTTTTAAATATGATTCTGGTTTGCTCAGTGATTCAGCAAAATTGTAGTCTGCAGTCATTTGGCACAGAAAATCCATTCCATGAAGACAGAACAAGCGACAGGAAAAGAACATTTTCAAACTTGAATGTTGGTTTGTAATGTAGTTGTGCATATGGACAATGACATTCCATGCAAGTCCAAAGTGCTGTCCTTTATTTAGCCAGGAAGCTCCCACTGAGATATCAAAATCTTCAGTTGAATTGCGTAGGGATGTCAAGATTAACCGGTTTTATGATTACCGCGATTATAAAAGCTCACAGTAGGTTAATCGTCGAATTTTAGGACTCCAGGTTAATCGTAAGGTTGAAGAAATGTCCACCAACAATACAAAAGGTCGGCTGCAGGTTAAATAATCCAGTGTGCAAAGGGAAAATCTTATTCATACACCTGGCCTAAAACTGGTCTTAATATGGCCTAAACCTGGTCTAAACATGGCCTAAACCTGGTCTAAACCTGGCCTAAACATGGCCTAAACCTGGCCTAAATGTCAAGTTTCAAGGCAATACTTTTTGTAATATTTTGAGAAATTCTCTGTATTTTCGTTAAATCACAACATTTTCTCCTACAATAATCGTCACTCAAAGATTTAGAATGGTGGCATCCCTAGAGTCACGGTACCAGAGCGAAACAAACTGTACAACATCTTAGTGCTTATAGTTTTCAGACATAAATACGTTAAACTTGCGGATAAAAGTTCCGCCGGCTTATCGCAGCTGTATCTCATTTATAGATTCCTTACATCACTGTAGACGGAAATTCATGACCATATGTTTGTTGTTTGGTCACATATAGAATATTACTTTGCAATCGTTGTAGAGTTAAAGCACGCCTTTGTTTGTTGTTCAAGCTGTTTTATGATCTCACAAGCCACTAATGTTGCATAAGTTAAACGTTATCCTAGGGCTGGGCGATATGGACCAAAAGTCATATCCTGATATATTTAGGTTGAATATCGATATATGATATATATCCTGATAAGTCAAATACGAGTAGTTTTATTGAAAACTCACTATAAAATGTAAACACATCTCCGTAAGGTGCACATTTAAATAAATAAAAATATCTTAATAGTAAAAATAGTCTATAAAATAGGTCAATCTTTTTGTGAGGGCGCATTTATATCAGGGTTTCCGCGGGGCATTACAAAGCATTAAGTCATTAAATGAATTGTGTCAAAAATAAGGCCTTAAATGTCATTAAAAAGCATTAAATAGAAACTGGCTTAAATCAAACATTCTTGGAAAATAAAGACATTGTTCAACTAGTTTTACTGCAGAAGTTTGGCAAAAATCCAAAAATAGGGTCTAGAGTAGACTGCTGTTTGGGAAGAAATTATACACTATTTCTGTTCAAAAGTTGTCAGCTGT
>OMNZ01096693.1:2590-33680 GCA_900303255.1 Lesueurigobius sanzi
GTTTCCGCGGGGCATTAAAAAGCATTAAGCCATTAAATGAATTGTGTCAAAAATAAGGCCTTAAAAGTCATTAAAAAGCATTAAATAGAATTCAAACTGGCATTGAATCAAATGTTCTTGGGAAATAATGACTTTACTCAAATAATTTTACAGTGTAAGTTTGTCAAAAATACAAAAATTAGGGTCTGAAGTTGGGAAAGGGAATCTTATTTGTATAGCGCTTTTCATATGACGCAGTCACACCCAAAGCGCTTCACACATGAAAGGGAGGGGGCTCATTCAACCATGCTGATGGTGGTAAGCTACATTTTTGTAGCCAGTTTCCCCTGGGGTAGACTGACAGAAGCGAGGCTGCTCACATCTGCGCAAACGGTCCCTCCGACCACCACCAACCACTCACACATAGGCATTGGGTGAAGTGTCTTGCCCAAGGAATTGAACTTTTGGCAGAAATCATACCGTTTTTTCTGGTCAAAAGTTGTCCTTTGTATCAAGTTTTCTATTGAATATGTAAATTAACATTAAATATGTACTAATTTGTGGCGTTTGGAGTATTAAAAATGTACTATGGGCATTCAATTTGACTTGCCGCTACCTGTATAAACCCTGCCTTGTGATTTGATGATTCCACGATAATCGATATATTGCACATAATAACATCAGCGAAATATCACTATTTTTAAAGAAACATGAGCAATTTTTATAAGCCGTCAATCAGTAGGGGGCGCAAGCTTCCCCTGCTGACTGGAAAATCCATATAATCAGCCTGGACACACTTCACCATCAGTGACCGTCTGACAAAGACTACAGGAAGTAGTCAAAACTAGTCAAGCAGGTAAACAAAACCTCCTGTCTTACTAAAAGAAAGCTAAAAACAGACAGCTGAAAATATTGTTATAACCCAGGGCTCCTTACAGTGCTCTGGGCGATGTATCCCCGAAACTGCAGCTTTTTTGGGTTATTCCTATAGTCTGCAATCTAAGCATCTATCAAAAGTGATCCTATAGGGCAGTAAATGGTGTGACAGATGATACAGGCACGAAGGCTACATCAAACTGTACAAAATGAGTCTTTTACAGATGTACACAGCTGCAGTTGGTAGCGAGTTAAACACAACAAAAGGGTCACCGGAAGCGCAAGTGGTCATAAAGTTTGGCCCTCTCGTGCGCGTTGAATATTGAAATACTGAAATAGCAGCTTGCATTTTTGCTTACATTTGAGTGGCAGTTGCTCTTTGGCAGTGTCGTAGCTTTTGTTTACTTTAGAGTGCTCTGTTCTGACTTGGAGGTGCTGCGTTGGTGTGTAAAGGGTGGTTTATTACTTTTTAAAATGTGTTATGCATACCGAGCAACACGCACGCACGCACACACACACATACACACGCACGCACAGAGACAGAACAGACACGGAGCATGCATACGTAAAGGAAATTTAACAAAATAGATATCCAAACCCCTGCTGTTAACGACTGGAATCATGCGTGTTGAGAGGAGAGTACACATGCACACACACGCACGCACGCACATTCACATACACGCACCTCAATATGGCAACATGTTAGTGGTTGTAAAAGTGCGGATTAGTCGCAATTTCACAAGTCGATTTTATTTGCCATTCAGTATTGGGATATTTTTGCCAGTCAAAGACACTTAATTTCACAGTGCAACACAGTATGACAAACACGGACATTAGGGTCAACAGATCAGATATGGGTGAAGTTTAAAAAGAAAGAAAAAAGAAAGAAAAAGTCCATACAAAAAAGTTAAAATAAAATAAAATGTGCAAAAAGACAACTTAACAGTCACTGAAAATAGCATTGATAAAAAAGGAGCTTGTTACTTGTGCGAATTTATGTCCACTATTGAAAACAAATCAGTAGCAGCAAAATAAAAATAAACTACAACAGAACATGGACCATTTGGAAACGTCATAAAGAGCACAACGACACTGAGGATTACTGTTTTACTTAAGATATCAATATGGCATCGAACGGGCATCAGTACGGATGTGGACATAAGACACGCACTCACTCAGACAGACAGTCACAGTTACAGGCGCAAAGACAGAGCGGTGGAAGTCGAGTTCAGGCTCAGTACCATGTCGAATAAACCAAGCATTTTCACGTTTTTTTTTTCCGTCTTACACAAAATGCGGGAAAAATAGGGAGGCTCTTGAGGACTGCACATGCTCACGGACACACACGCACAAAATCCTAAAAGACGACTACTAAACTAAAAGTCACGGATTTCTCCTTCTCCGATGCGTTTGATGGATGAAGAAAACAAAAATGCGTTAGCCCTAATCCTCCTTGTTCTAAGAGGAATGGTTTAAACTCCCAGTACATGGGCTAAAAATATGAGAGAAATAGAACAACTGTGAGTCACTGTAGCACTAGGGTCTTAATGACGGAAACGAAGATTATTTTACAGCAAAAAAGTCGACTATGATTGAAGTGATTTGTATTGAGATCCCCGGAAAATAAAATAAAAAAGCATCGCCCAAAAAAGGACATTTTAGACACCTGCTTTCTCTGTCCCCAACTACATGTAGTAGATCACAAAAAGTCTAAATTATAGTGCCACCCACAGTCAGTTCTAGGTACTGCATGTACAGTTTGTGCAATTATTTGAGTCTCTTTAATGTCTGTCGCACTGTCGGTCAAGCTACTCTCAACGTTTAAGAATCCCGTTAAAATCTCATCTGTCCCTGTCACCAAAGCCAAGTAACAGACCTCTCTATAAGGCTCTTAATCCCTGCTTTGTAAACATCTCCCTCCCGGTCTATCCCTGAACTTTCATTGGTCGCTCTCGCTCCCCTCCTTCATCAGAGCCAACTTGTTGCTGGCTTCTCCTCCGTCCTTCTCGGTGTCCCTCTACCTGTCCCTACGGTTTTCTGTGTCGGGTCCCTGCCTAGTTAATCTAGAGGTGTCCCCCTGTTCACCCTCCCTCCCTCCCGCCCACCCTCCCTCTATGGACAAACACATAGGGCGTGGGGGCTGTCTTTCAGGGGCCGCTAGCATCCCTCTCCCTCCCCCCAGATCAGGGCAGTGCAATACACAGATGGATGAGTTTCCCATTCACCCTCCTCCTGCTGAAGCACCTGCGACGACAAGAATCGAAAGTTAACTTGGCCAAAAAGTGTTTGGTTTGGTTTGTTTTTGTTTTGTTTGCAGAACTGAGCAAACACACCTCCGCAGGTGGGTGTAGAGGCTCTAAACACCGTAGCATGCTGCCAGTCTTTCTTTCAGGAGAGGGGGGAACTGTTCGGAAAACTGCTGCCAGTTCTCCTCCCCAACTTGCTCTTTGAAACCGTGCAAGATCTGGAGACGACAAAGAAATGCTTAGGCAAAACAAAGTAAACACAAACCGGACATAAATATTACATACACCTCATGACCATCTGTATTGGTGGTTAGGGGTGGGAACCTCTGGGTATCTCACAATTCAATACGATACACAATACACGGATCCTGAGATATCGATATACAGTATTGCATATAATAACAAACGCGATATATCACTATTTACAGGGTTTATGCCGGTAACAGCAAGTCAAATGTAATGCTTTTTAATGCCATTAATGCCTAAATTCTACATTTTTAATGCCTGAAATGCCACAAATTGGTACGTATTTAATATTAATTTCCATATTCAATACAAATTTTGATACCACTGTCAACTTTTGAACAGAAATAGTGTATAATTTCTTTCCAAACAGCAGTCTAGACCCTATTTTTGGATTTTTGCCAAACCTCTGTAGTAAAACTAGTTGAACAAGGTCTTTATTTTCCAAGAATGTTTGATTTAATGCCAGTTTGAATTGTATTGAATGCTTTTAAGGCCTTAAACACAATTCACTTAATCGCATCGTGCCACAAAATATCGCGATATATCGGAAAGTCGATATATTGCCACACCCCTATTGGTGCACTGCAAAAAGTCATATCTTAGCAAGTTAAAGGGACTCAACGGAGGTTGTCCATTTTCATACTCGTGACTGCCACCTCTGGCCATCCGCGTAACTGCAGTCTCCATGTTAAGCTGGTGAATGACTGCTGCCTCGGCCCGAACACGCAACTTTAGAGAGACAGTATAGGCTTATAGCGGCAATTGAGAGGGATAGGTGTGGGCTCACAGTACAGCGCGGGACATTGCTGGAGCATGTAGGGGGTGGAAAATATATTATTTTTTAAATTTTAACTTCCGTAGAGTCCCTTTAAGTAATCTAGAAATTAGTAAAATTTTCCTGAAATTAGTACATTTGTCCTTGGTTTGAGAAACTAATTTCAAGATGCTTGTCCATGGAGCAAGATTTTTACACTAAAATGAAGAAAAACAGCCTCAAAAATTACTTGAAATAAGATTGTTATTGGTGTTTTGCCTAATTCAAGTGTAAAAACTTGCCCCATGGACAAGTATCTTGAAATTAGTTTCTCAAACAAAGGAAAAATGTACTTATTTCAAGAAAATTTAACTCATTTCTGGATTACTTACTTACTAAGATATGACTTTTTGCAGTGTGGTAATAAAGCCCAATGGCCTCTATGCAGGCGAGTGACAAGCGTTTTCCGAATGAATTCTCCAGAGGCCGCTGCTCTTCCTCTCCCATTATTTCCCCGTCAACAATTTGATAAATAGTTGAAGAAAACACAGACAGCGAGTTACTGATGGACAAAGGGCATAGTGATCTTGATCACCGCACTTGTTCTCGAGGGTAATCTAACTTATTATTTGTAGAAAAGATTTGAAAAACAATCCTACAATGGCATGAAGGAAGGCCAGTGTAGCCCCGAAGGGTACGCCCCGGGGAACGCCCAAAATGGTGGGGTAAATAAAACTGTGACCCGTGACGACACTGGCAAATCATCTGTTCATCACAGCGAAGTGAGCACATTTAAACACTTTCAGGGTCCGTTTTCAGGATCATCAAAATAATAATGACAACAACAATAGCCAGCAAGTTCTTGTCAAGAGAAATGCTTCAAAATTAGATGCAATATCTTTTCACAAATGTCTACTTTTATAATTAACTGAAGGAGGAATACACCAATCAAAAAATATCAGGTTCATACGGGGCCTTTCAAAGGTTATTTAGTTCCTCTTACAGTAAGGAGTAACAGTGCTTTACCTCCGTGTTTCTCAACCAGGGGGTACCCTTAGTGGTAGTTTGCTCTTTTCCATGCCAATGGTTTTGAATTTGAGGGTATTTTAGCGTAGTATTAGTATTTTTGAGTTTAATTGATCACTTTCAGCATAAACTCAAACTCGAGGGGTATGTGAGACAAAAAGGTTTAAACCCAATTGCTCTACCTGATGGTTATTAAAATACCACAATAGGAAAGGGGTACCTTATAAAACATGTCTCTCAGATCGTCTTTAGGGTTCACCCAGGACGCAACAGCATCACAGAAGAAGATGAAATCCTGCTCGAACAGAAAGCGTGTATGAGAAATGCTTGGTACAAGTTTAAACAACTGTAAAACAAAGCCGACTTGTACCTGCACTACTCCTCCGGGGTTGACACCAATCATCATGCAGATGCCACGGAAAGCAGAGTCTTTCTCCTCATTGTCTCGGATGTTTCGTAAAGATGTACACCTGGAGCGTAAATTAATCACCACAATCGGTTAATCATAAGTTAAATTGGGGAAAAAAAAGAGCACATGACATTGCATTGACTGACCATGGGCGGATAAATTGAGGCAGCATGGAGGCAACCTCTTGAGGACACACGTAGCCCAGTCGACCAATTGTGATGGCTTAAGGGAAGAAAATATTATTGTGTTAACTCGTAATAGATCTACGAGTTGGTTTGTCTGAAAATATAACTAAACCTAGCCCTAACCTTCACCATATCTCTGTTCCTAAACTTAATTTTAATTTCTTAAAGTTTTCACAGTAGACTGTCCCTCCTGACTAGACAATCTAGCATTAGCCTTATAGAGGGGAGCAACGAAAAGGTTAACACCTTCTTTTTGGTGAAAAGGGGGTGTTAGATCTTCATATTTACATCTGAAAAATAACATTTTATATAATCTTTTATATTTCTTAATATAAAAGATAAGAAAATGATGAGATTTTTTGCTGTAGAAGATTCACAGAGAGGACAGTTAATGTTTTAAAGTGGGCTAAAGTTAACAGGAAGTTAGCATGTTCGGACTTCAATCAATATAAAGCGTTAAGCTTAATTTGATCTAATCCAACATCAAATTCAAATGTCCATATAACAGAGTAATTTTGCAGCTTCTTATATTTCAACATTGCTTCGTTTTTGACTATGAACGGCTAAACACTTTATATTGAAGTCTTCCTGCTAACTTTAGCCCACTTTAAAACATCTGTCCGCTCTGTGAATCTCCTACAGCAAAAAATCTCTTCATTTGGTTCTCTTTTATATTAGACAAATATATAAAATGTTACTTTTCAGACGTAAATGTGAAGATCTCAGATGATGTTTCCCTATTCATCTCAACGGACGCGGCCTAAGGTTTCACCAAAAAGGGGGCGTTAACCCTTTCGCTGCTCCCCTCTATTGCCTTATTAGAGTTGAGGTGGAAAAGCAGTACCAGTGTTCTCCAGCAGGGTCTTGGGGGTGTTGGGACGATTGATAATCTCTACCAGCTGATTGAGCACCATGGGGATGTAGGGCTGCATCTCCACTCCTGACATGGAAAAGAAAAGAGAATGCAAATCCGACTTCAGCGTGTATCTGCAAGTGTCTCTCAAACTACTCACAACCAAGTGCATCATAAAACATTTGACCTTCAAAACACAACCAAGTCAAGATCGAGGTTAAATCAAGCTGAATCTGGTTTGTTATAGGCGTTATAGATTAAATATAGGCAAAAGCAATTTTACATTTGCCGATAATCTTAAAATAGGACGGATTATTATTTGGCTTATTATACTCAGTTGACACAGACCAAGAAACCAAACGTTTGTTTTGGATGAAGAAGCCCGAAAATCTATTACTAAAGATGGTTAAATTCACTATCCCCGAACTTGGACGAGGTATAATTTTGTATAGTCAATAACTGTCATGGAACCAATTACACAAAAGACTTCAAATGGACAAGTTTGACAAAATATGACAGAGATGGAGAGAGAACATACAGAATTGTCAGGGTATGTAAAGTTATGCATTTCATAGAATATGAATGATAACACAAAAAACTTTATTTCACTCATGGTTAGTGGTTGCATGAAGTAAAAAAATAAATTTAAAAAAACCTGTTTACACTTTTCAACTAGAAACTAGCCAAAGTTTACATATTGTGCATCTTGAAACAAACATCAATTTTGTCAGAGAGTCCTGTATTTCAGCTGAAGTGAGTTTTTCTTTGCTCCTGATTAGTTTCTGTTTCATTATGATTTTCAAAAGAATAAACTCAGTTCTTTGACAATAAATGGCTTCACACAACCACTAACCATGAGTGGAAAAAAGATGTTTGTGTCATCATTCAGATTAGATTCAGATTAAAAGGGTGTGTAAACTTATGAGCACACCTGTATATCCTAACCAGACGACCAGAATATGTTTGATCATCTGTATTGCATTTAAAAGCAGCACATTGTATAATTGTATTATGTGCACCTCTTGCTTCTTTTTCATTTCCTTTTCTGTACGTGCAAAAATTTCAACCAAAAGATTTAATCGAACTAAGCTGGGTATAACACTGATCCAAAGTAGACTGAATTATGTCTAAACTGGATGTAAACCATGTCAACCAGAAACACACGCCACTTAAAAGCAGAAGTACAGCTTGAACTAAATGATCTCAATTGAACTGTAATGTCTAAAAAAATTGTAAATAAAATAATGTTAATTTACCCATTTGCATGCAGATCTCCCCAATGGCCCACGTAGCATTGTTGCACACCGAGATAAACTCTGGGTTTAAATTTTTGCCAAGGATAGGCATAAATTCAGCTAAAAGGGGGGAGAAAAAATTACATTTTAGACTGGACCAAAGCAATACCAAATTTACAGTGGAAGTGAAGGCGAAAAGCAATTACCAATACAAGGTTTGACATGAGGAAAGCAAGCCTTTGTTAAATCTCCGAGGAGGGCAAATGAGCTCTGTCTCACTTCTGGCATTGTGTCCTGAGAAAGAAACGCCATTAAAACAGAGATACACCGGCGTGTACTGTCAGTTTCTTTGCCTGTGTCCAGTCGCTCACCTGCATGCACTGGAACAGCAGAGTCATGATGTTACTGCGAGCTACAAGCGTGTCCACGTGTCCTCCCAGTCCCTCGGCCAAACCGCTCAGAAGATCCAGAGCGACGATCATGAAGTCCTTGTCTGGCGCCTCGTATTGATCTGGCTGTTGACTGTACATCTATATAAAGGAAGATAGAAAAAAAAAAAAGGATGGTGTGTGTTAGGGATGCAGAATATGAAAAAGAAAATGCGATGTCATTGTATTGATTTACTGTATGTGATATAACCTTTTGGCAAGTCCCCCCAAAGAAGGAAGAAGACTAAAACAGGACTAAATTGGGACTAAATGGTTATAAAGGGTATAAGGATGATGCAAAATAGGGTCTATATTGACCCTTTCATTGTTTGTAAGCATTCTTCTGTGAAGATGACACGATGCTGAAAAATAGTATGTGTCAGGACTGATGAGGATTTGGCCTGGAGCTCCCCCTACAGGCAACGGGGGAATCGCATGGTAAAAATGTTGCTTTGTTTTAAAGATAAGATAGTTCTTTACTGATCTCACAATGGAGAAATGTACTTGTTGCAACAACTCTTCACACAGGGGGGTGCAAAAAGTCAGGAAATGTGCCATCAGGAAGAAAGAAGGTTTGCAAACAGTAGTAATGTGGCTGTAGCGTGACGGAGTTGCTGTGTCCACGCGATGAGACAGAGCGGCTCCGAACTGATCCAATATTGGATTATTGCCTTTAAAAATGTGGAGGACAGTTTGGGGGTTTGAGCAATGACGTAATTGTTCCAGGAAGTAGATAACCGAGCGCTGCAGAAGTCAACATGAGAGGACCAACGCAGACTGGATTCATTCAAAACTTCCCGAATGACGTGAAACACTGCGCCAGATTTGTGTTTGACGAGGGAACAACATTATAACATGGTTAAAAGCTTGAAAAAGTCTATTTAGCATGATATGGCTCCTTTAGCACTCCCTAACACTGAGGGTTTGGTGAAGAATAAAAACTGTAACTGCATGGCTTCTATACTGCGATATTTGGTTTCCTGCTAAATGGATACTGTGTGAGCCGACACTGCGATAATTGCCAACTGCCAATTCCACAGCCCTAATGTGTGTGTGTGTGTTAACTGAAATGCACCATGGCCTGGGCGAGAGTCTTCTGGACCAGAGTGACGCAGCGCTGATAGACGGGCTCGCAGTACGGCAGGAAACCACTCTGCAGCGCGGTGGCAACAGAGGACAGACACTCCAGCAGCGGGAAGAGATCCTTATCCTCATCCTTCAGCTCGTTCCATTTGGCGATCAGCGGCGGCATCAGCTTCTGTATGTACTCCTGAAAATAACTGGAAGTTAGGGTTTTGTGGACAAATATTTCTGATGCATGCACACAGGGAGGGTTCAGAAAAGATTTCTTTAATATTTATTAATATTTAATTATTTATTAAGTATTAAGACTGCTTTTGAACATTCTTAAAAATTGGATCTGTGTAAAATGACATTGTTTGGAACAGCTTCTATATAAGCCAAAGTAGGGCTGGGCGATTTGGGGTCAATTCGAGTTTCGATTCGATTTCCGATTATTCTTTTTTTAAAGCACTTGACAGCAGACATATTGCATTTTTGACCTGGGAGGAGTCTGAGAGTCCTGCAGTTTTTTTTTTTCATTCAGATGTGATTTTCTGCTTTCAGGTGCATTTTAGAAAATATATTATATTTTCAGCTGGTCCTTTAGCTGTTTAGCTGCCATTTGTGCTTTTAGAATTTATGTAATGATTTTTTTTTTGTGAAACCAAATGAAGTTTCTCTGCGATAGAGATAAAGATACTGACTTACTGACTGGGAATCCATGTAACAATAAAGGATTTTTAGATTCTTTCATAACAGAGTTCCTCGGATGATCTTTTTTTGACTGCATTGACACCTGAACTCACTTTTTGCAAGTCAGTATCTTTATCTCTTTTGATTCCTGTCCACATCCTGGAAGAGTGCCTGTTTTATACACACTGGGACCCTGAAGCACTCGCCCTTTGTTGTACTGAAGTTGAAGTTTCTCTGCACTTGGATTGGCTAGAATTTGTATTAGTATCAATGATGCTATGACAAATTATAGCCAAGTGGTTAGTTGATGCTGCAATAATGTGATTGACAGGTAAAACAGACAAATGATAATATAATAAAGTATAATATGGAATTCAAGGATATCTGATAGGCCTCTGGGCCAGGTGGGGCGGGCCTACTACAGAAATCTGACAGGATCAGGCAGGGCAAAGGCGGTATGGCCATAAGACAGAGTCAGTGCCCTCTGCTGGACAGGTGTGGAATTCCTTCCTTTAAAAAACATGTAGTGGCTGGATTGAGCATTTTAATTATTTCTTTAAAATCCCATAACTCCTGACAGGAATGGGCTAGAGCAGAGACTTACTTTTTCTTTTGTTTTTTCCTTAATTCTTAATTAAAACTCGAATTTGCTAAATAAAAATTGATTTTAGCTACAAATTCGATAAATCGAATAGATTTTTGCCCAGCCCTAAGCCAAAGTATACATTTCTTTTAAAAATTTAAAAGAAAGACAATTTGAACCTTTTCTGTGCCAGATTTGATCATAATAACGGTGGAATAAATACAGAGGGGAATGAATTCTTCTGCAACACACTAAATGCAGTATTGCTCATAAATCAACCTGCCCAGGGACTACGGGTGGAAATTAGCATTGTTTTGCTATAACCTGGCACATGGCATCTCTTCTTGTTATAGACTAATGTCATTTGTGCATTGTCCCTGATCAAATAAATAAATAAACTAAATTACTTGAGCCTGACCAACTAAACCGTAAAGCTGGGCAGGTGATTGGCTGTCAGCTGGAGTCATTTGTGACAGTGAGAGACAGAAGGACACTGGAAAAACTGCTCTCCATCATGGACAATCCTGCACATCCACTCCACCGGACTCAGACTATAGAGGGGCAAAGGAGCTCCTTCTCTAACAGACTCCTACAGCTCCCCTGCCACAGTGAACGTTACAAGAACATGTTCATACCATACTCTATACTGCTGTACAATAACTCACCGCTCTGTGATAGATAACTCATTCATTTAAACGGACTTCATGTTTATCTGCTTCGTCTTTGTTTATATTGTATATTGAAAATTTCAAAGTTCTATCATTCTATTTTTTAGTATTTAGTATCTTATCTTTGTGTTTTATACTTGTAAATGTGTAGATATTCTCAGATATGTATATTCAAGAGTACCTATAGCCTGATTTCTTTCTTTAGTCTATTCTCACATTTATTATTTTGTTGTTGGTATTTTAGGACTTATTTTAGGATTGTTATTTTAAAATTGTTATTTTAATTTTAAGATTACGATTTGAGCTACTGTGATGACGCAATTTCCCTTGTGGATCATTAAAGTCTGTCTAAAGTCTAAACATAGCCCTTAATGAAAATAGACTCACAGGTTGGTTAAGATGGTGTCCAACAGAATCTGCCAGTGTTCCAATGGCGTCATAAAGAATGAGGAGGTTTTTGTGCTGGTATTTTCCGAAAGCAAAAACAAGGGTGTCCAGAATGAAGCTCAGGTAAGGCACCAGCTCAGTGCAGGCCTCCTCTTCGAGAGTAGCAAAAGCACTGAAGGGAAGAGTCATGATAAGGGAGAATGAGTAAACAACAAAACAAAAATCTATGTAGGATTTCCAATGAAAGGCTCTGTACGCCAATTCATCCCATGACAGCAAATGGCTTACGTCAAACTACTGCATTGGTCACGTTTCAAACTCATTCTTTGCTTTCCTAACACATTTCTAGCATCTCAAATTCTTTACAAGCACATCAGCACTAGTTCTGTGTTTGCAATGGCTAAAAACGTCTCAAAAATTCAAGACAAATGAACTGTAGAAGAAAAGGTACAGGAGCTTTAATGATGATAAGCTAAACAATAAAGTGGCTTTACAAGTTGCGCTTTTTACTTCATAAAATAGAAGCTAAAAGTTCAATTTTGTATCCTAAAAAAACGCATTAAACAAAATTACTCCAATAAAAACCACCTGTGCCACTAAAAAGCCCAATGAGATGATGGTCAGTACCTGCAGGCTGCCTCTTGAACCCGCTTGTTGCCGTCCAGGATGCGTTTGAGCAGCTCTGTCATCAGTGGTTTTAGATGGGCGTCGGGGGGCTGGCTGACCACCCAGTGAGCGTAACGACTGAGGGTCCAGCAGGCTATCGAGCGCACGAGAGCCTTCTTGTCACACAAACACTGAATAAGGTGAGGAATAAGCTCCGGCAAATAGGGAACCATACCCTGCATACAGCCTGTAAAAGTAACATGCATGTATTTAGAATTAGAGGGCAGGAACCTGAAAAGTAGCCTGACCAGCCAGACTACACGCTTTTTCAATTTTCCAAACAAAGACATGCAAGTCTGAGATTTGGCGGTATCTCTGCAAGTTTTAAATAATGGCCGTTTATTACTGGTGAATAAACCAATCAGAGAAACACATTGTTCGCCCAACATGATGGCTCAAGTATGAAAACTTGCCAACTTTTGTCAAATCAACTCTTTGAATTACAGGTGAGAGAAGTTACTTCTTTCAGAATGATAGTAAAGTGATTTGAGTCTTCTGCGTTTGTGATTTGTGAGAGTGATTTGCAGCTGTGATTGGATTGATGAAAACGTTTTTTTTTTCTTTACAAATCTAGAAACAGGAAATCTACATCTGCTGAAGTGGTCATTATTTATTAAGAATTTTATCCACAATCTTGACATATTAATGTTGTTGTTTAAAGTTTTTTCAACTAGCCTTTTCAAACTAACTTTTGAGTATTTGTACTGTACATATTGTGAATATGATCAGTAATTTCAGAAATACTAACTGTAAATCAGATCAAATAATCTGTAATGTGACAATTAAAAAGGCAGCCATAAACTAGAACAGTGGTTCCCAAAGTGGGGGTCGGGACCCTCCAGGGGGTCGTGAGGCACTGGGTGGGGGTCCCAAGATGATTTCAAGACATAAAGGATAAGGATATTGACACTATATTGAACAAAATTCTTAATTGAAGACAGGATATACTTCTATATTATTACACCAGATTTTTTAAAATTTCGCTGCTTGCTATAAATTATTATAAAAGCCAATAACCTATTAAAGTAGAAGCTCTGAATTGACTGTATGGTCATTTTGGAGGTCATGGCCTGAAAAGTTTGGGAGCCCCTAGAATACATACAATCCTGACCAGTCCATCTCAAACTCAAACTCATGAGCTCTTTGAAATGTTGTGAAGTCACATGAAGAAAACCTAGTTGTTCAAGTCATCCTTGACCCTGATACAAAATGCATTCACTCACCCTCAGCGATAGCTCCTAGGACCAGGATTCCTGATTCTTTAATGACCCAGTCGGGGTGGAAAAGCAGACCTTTGAGGAGGGGTAGAAGATGGGGCAGGAGCTCTTCACGAAACACATTGGCAAGAACATCCAGAGCTGCGGCTGAACATTTCCCTGGTGGAGGCAAAAGCAGAAAATTCTCAATTGTTGTAAAACGGCCAGTATTAAAAAAACTCAAACTTAAATAGGACATATCATGCAAAACTAACTTTATTTTCATAAATTATGTTGTTCCCTTATGAAAGCCATAGCTTATTTGGCTTCCCTTGGGCAGTTTTGAGTATAATCCTATTTACTTTGGTTGTTTCTTCTTCTACTATTGAAACGCTGCTGTATTTTTTTAGAGTCTCAGATGGAATGCAAAAGTGTCCTCCACATTTTTAAAACTCATAAAACATCACTGTAGTGGTTCAGTAATATGCATTCAATCTGGGTTTATCAGAGCACCGTGGATTTGATAGCATGCTTTTGGGTAAATACAGAGGTTTGAATACTGTTTTTAACATGTTATAATACAACCTGCAGGCAGCAGAGGGCACTCCAACAAATGAAAAAAGGCCAAGAGATAAAGTCTATTTTCATACACAGAAATAATATAAGCGATAGCATACTGTGTATCACTGCTGAAGTGCCAAAGAAAAACAGGTTTAAAAAGCCTAAATAAATATATTTACATTTTAAGTTATCTTCTCTATACAATTGGAAAAATGAGTTGACTTATTTTTGAACTACATAACTCTACAATTGAGAGACAATTTTCTTCTCAGACCGTAGTAATACCAACCAAGAGCAGAAATGATGACAGTATTGTGACTTGAGTAAAGTTCATGTAACTTACGGAGATTCCAGTCAGAGAGCGTATCATCGTCGTCATCTTCATCATCATCGAAGTCCTCCCCCTCCTCTCCCTCGCCGCCTTCGTGCTGCAGAGTCACGGTTCTTGACTTGTGGAAGCGTGGCTTGATGTCCTGCTCACTGTCTGGGACCGTTTCATCCTCCTCAACATCTCCCTGAGAAGTAATCAGTCAACAAAATTTAAAAGAAGCAATGAAAGTTGCACAGGGATTTTTTTTAATGATTACGAAAATTTGTACCTTCAGTAGAATGATGTCGATTTCAGAATATTTCATGCCATTGACCAAAATAGGAATCAGCCTAAAATTAAATGAAAATATATTAATGAAAGATTATTACTAAAATATTTTGATGCAACTATGAACTTACTGAACCAAGTGACCAGTCAAGGCTTCTTTACAGACGGGCTGCTCAGCAAGTGTTAACCAGAACTCGCAGGCTTCCAGAGCTACATTCTCATCTGGGTCTTGGGTCCTCTGCAGCATGTACTAAACAAAGGAAAATGGCCATCGATGTTATGAAAATACATGTGTTTATGGACAAATGACCGGATCTATTCCTCACCTGGATAATGCTGTGCATGTGAGGGATGAGACGATCAATGCGGACCTCCAGCAGCATCACCAATGCTCTGCAGACGTTCTTCCTGACTTCACTGTCCTCATCCCCAGCCAGAACAAATAAACTCTGCAAATAAGATGGATCCATTAAATAATGAAATTGGAATTTTAGAGTACACAATAATGATATTGAACACAGCTTTAGTGCCAACCTCAATAAATGTGTCAATATTGTCCATGAGAGCTTGAGCACGACCAATGATGAACTGGTTTACGCAGGCTATGGCATGAGATCTAAGGTGAAAACACAAACTTAATTCTCATTTTATTTTAAAATGTGATATTAAATGGAAGTAACAAAACAAAGCATTAAACTGTTCCAAATGCAGTACATAGCAGTGTTTTCCATTAATAACGGAGACTATGGCGGCCCCCCATGGTCTAATTGTCTCCACCATAGTCTAAAAACAAGTTAAGCAAGACATTTGGATTGGAAATTACAATTCATGTGCTTCTTGTCTGAACATAAACACATAACATTAACTATACTGTCCAAAAATTGGATTGATCAGTACAATGTTTATACTAATTATTCCATCCCCGAATCTTTGCTTTGTTTCTAAGATTACCATTTAAGTTACAGTGACACAGCAATTTCCCTTGAGGATCAATAAAGTTTCTCAAAATGAATATTAGATTAAATATAATTTAAAAAATTTAAAGATCATCTATACCACCTTAATCTCTTTCAAATTTGTGGGAAACACTGCATAGAATATATATATATATATATATATATATATATATATATATATATATATATATATATATTTTCTCTTTATCACAAAATTTGGAAGATAAAAAGAATCCTTTTCCCAGGACTACTGTGGGAAGTCCATGTCTATTTTCACCACATTTCTCCCCTACTTTAGGATGGCAGTTCAGATCAAAAAGTATGTCTCAACTGCCAACATTGGTGCCTTTCAAAATGTAAGTCCAGACTCCAGCGGTTTTGCTTTAATTTTTACAAGACTGAATAAACCACCTGGATGACTGAGAATTTACATTGTTTTTATAGGGTATGTTTACAAACACTTACTGAAAGCAGGCCACTGTTTGTTAGCAAACATTAACTTATCTCTTTGTCTTTATCAATCAATTTACTTTTGAATAGCCCAGTATCACAAAACAAACTTTGCCTCAGAGAGCATCACATTCAAGTCAATTTACCAACCTTATCTTGGGGCTGCAATGTTTAAAAAATTGGAGAAACTGGGGGATCATAATGTTTAGAGGTCGGTTCAGAGCGTCACTGTCCAACAGCTCAGATGAATCTTCACAAATCTTCTGAAGTGCTCCAAAGGAACCCTTAAAAATGTAAAAAGAACAGGTCAAGAAATGGCGATAGATTATAATGGAAAAGTTTGAAAGTTATAACAGTTGTATGTGCCTAACCTCACAGGTGTTGTAGTCCTCAGAATTCAGAAGATTACAGAGCTGGGGCAGCAGCTCCGGCCAGGTCTTTAGCTCCCCTTTAGAAGCTATAGTTGTTATGAGGATTCCTTCATATCCAAAAACAACAGCAGACAATTATACAAGACCCAAGAAGTATAAAAGGACAAACGAATTACAGCATCTAGAACTTCAGCCCCTACTCCCACACAGCCACATTACCTGCTAAATTTCACCCTCCTACATAAAGATAGTGAACTGACTCATAGTGTGCAGACATGCTCCTTCACTTTCTCAAGCAAACACCCACCGATAGTAGCTCTGATAAGCGGCGAGGGGTCTCCAATGTTATTGAGGCATTCGCGCTTGATGAAATCTGCCACATTGGGGGGGAAGTTTTGGTAATGAGCCTTTACATTATTCTTCAGTATCAGACCGCTGAGAGAACGAGTTGGCTCATCTTAAGAAAAACAAAACGGTATACACATGATTCCACAACAGAAATTATACCATTATAACCACATTTCTTCTCATACTGATATGTATACACCTACCTTCAGATTTTAGGCTTGTGAGGACAAATATAAGGTAATTATTAAAATCTGGGAATTGGTTGAGCTGTTCCAGTTTCTGTATTCTTTGTTAAGGAGAAAATCAAAATGTATAATAACACAATAATACATAATCAACAATAACGGGGTGACAGTGGTGCAAATGGTAGAGCGGTCGCCTTGTAACCAGAGGGTTAGCGATTCGAATCCTGAAGGTGCACACTGTCATTGTGTCCTTGGGCAAGACACTTCACGTACACTGGTGTATGAATGAGAGTGTGAATGGGTGAGTGATTCCTTGATCAAAAGCGCTTTGAGTCCCTAAAGTAAGGCTACACGATTTTGACAAAAAACCTAATTGCAGACAGAAATTGCGATTTCGATTCGCGATTTGAATATTATATATTTATGTTGTATATTTTTCATGCAATTCAGTATGGTCTAAGCATGGGACGATATGGAAATTTTTGTCTCACAATTTTCTTGGACAAAATCATTGCAATTAACAAAGTTATCACAGTAATTATCTGCCTGTGAATTATTTACTGAAGCCATCATGCCAATTATAAAAAAAATATGCTAAGATCACCATTAACATGTATCGGGGGAAATGAATTCTGGACGATTTCTTGATCAAAATCAAAAGCACAAACACCTAGTATCCTTTCTGCTCATTTATAAAAATTACACACATAGTTCCCATCAATAACTCAACACAGAAAAAGGTTGATGTAGGATACTTCTTGCACTGCTCTTTGTGTTGCTGTGTCCGGAGACTGTGAGTCCTTGAGGAGCTGTAGCACCTGCTGCAGACCCTGTTCATCTGGCTGCCACTCCATCCTATTGGACACAAACACAATCTACCTGAGCTATGAATCATCACAGACAAGCAATTACACGTGATGCCTGACCAAGCTTGTAAATATAATGTGGTATAGCAAATGCATTGTAAGTATGTAACATGGTGCACTGTGGTGTCATTAGCTCTGTATCACAAATATGTCTACTGGGAGCAACATGTGAATAACAACATACAGTATGTCAGTCTGATCAGTCATGAAAACATACACACTGTAACAAAATAAGCACAATCCAAGACAAAACTGTGACCTTTTCAGTTAATGTTGGCGTTGTGCACAAACTGTGAATCACATTATATTCTGTATATCTGAAATCAGACCCATGTTTCTGTAGGAGGCCCAGACACAACAGGCGCAAGGGGTTTGGATCATCAGGCTAACAAACTAGCGTAACAGCGGCGGGGAAATTACGCGTTACAGGCTCAAATCTGACTCATAGCTTGGCCCTATAACAATTCTGTGGTAATACAGGTAACATAACGACGTGAACAAATGGCGCGATTATGCACAGCAGAGGGAGGTAGTCCGATGAAATCCCCGGCAGCTAAAGGTAGCTAACAGCTAGCTTCAACTTGAAAGTACCGCGAATATTTTACCTGGTCACTCTGATGTGGTAGATCAATACTGTGAGTCACAATGGCACGTCTACGGCTGTCCAAATAACATCAAATCATGTATGGCTATAATCTGGCTAATTATAAACTTGTGTTCTCTGTCGTTGTGTGTAACTATGCTAGCTGGTATGTGACAGAGATTGCATGCCTTGCAATCAAGCCGGTGATTGGTGTTCACTATCGGCTTCCGTACAGACTTTTTGTTTGGTCACGTTTAGCACCAGAGCAGGCATTTGTTGCTTTCAAACTGAGTTTTTACCCTTAATATTATTCAGAAAGTTACTGATTATTGTTGTTTAGTTTGCAATCATAGACATAGGACATGACTGTTGTTGTACTGCGGGCATAGTTCCTTTTCTAACCACCAGATGTCAGTGTCAAATACCTGTTCGTGACAATTGCAAATTACATTATGAAATGTAGTTGGGCGTGGGCTCAGTGAACATTGACACATTATACCAATGTGTTTTATGAGTTTAAAGTGTTACATTTACTTAAGTGTACATTTACTGAAACTTCAAATGTAATGGCAACGTGCCCTAAACATCAAATTCAAGATCTTCAACATAAATTATTATAGTGCATGGATACAGCATATGGTCTGGTGTTGTTGAATGAAGCTGTTTGGAAATCAGCAAATGGGAACTACCTCCCTTAGTTAAGAAATCTTGTCAAAAATTGCATCACTACGATGCTTATGGAAAAGTGGAAGTAGACTTAAATAAAATACAGACAAAATACTCAAACCTTTGCTTCTTTATTAGCCTATTATAACTTTTATCCTTTACAATCACAGTGACAAAGACACTACATTACAATTCTTACAGGTCAGAACTTTGATGATATAAGAAAGTAGTAGGTAGAAAGATGAGAGGCTCAACATAGAGAGCTTATTTCACTCTTGCTGCAGCCCCACTTGCAACAGGCATTGGACAGTCCCACCACTACATCTCTGCCTTTTCTGTCTGCACTTCTTAGAGCCTCCAGAACCTCTTCTAACATCGGAGAACGAGCTGAACGGCTGAATCCTGCGGCTGCAGATGTGTCTTCAGATGTCTGGCCTTTCCATAAGTCGGAAGATGCTGGATCTTGGCTCCCAGAGATCTGAGGCATGGGATTCGAGTTCCATGGGTCAAAGTTATCCACTCCGGTAAGAGCTGATAAAAGGTAAAGATGAGTTAAAGTTTTCCATTAAAATATAGGCTATAGTGTACATAAGTGTGCTGTATTTGAAGTGTTGATTCTATGTGTCTTTTTCTGCAAGAGCATCAGCTTTGTGTTCAACTAAACGATTTTTATTGAAGTATAATAACAGATTGTCATTATATAACCATAAATATACTATGTGTGACGTTTTTGTTTAGTGGAGTGCCTTGTGCATTTTCCAATGTAAAATATGTGCCATGGTGCAAAACAGTTGATAAACAGTAGTTAAATGCACTCACCTGAATCTCCAACACTCCTTCTCCAGCGAGACCCTCCACATGTGAAAATGACAGCTCGTATAAATTCTCTACCACATAGCTTTACCCCATAGAAGGAGGGATGGTCTTCATTGCACCGCACTCTGTTGACAAATGCAACCAAAAGGCCCAAGGTTAAAAGTGCTGCTTTCCACATGGTTAGGCAAAAGGTTCTAAACCACTCGATGCAAATGTATCTGTTTGGTGCATCCTGGAAGCCCCTTATATAGGTGTCCAAATGCTGTGGAAAAATCTCAGTTTAGCTCCACTCTTAGTCATACCAAAGATAAGACCAGAGACCTTTAGGGGCAACAATGCCCACAGAGAAAGAGCAAGATGATTAGGAAAAGTACTGCAGTGTCACAGTGTGTCAACAGGGTCTATTGCAATCTCATCACCTGTAACCTTTTGGTGGCCTTTTTGTTTTATGCATTAGCTGAGGGACACCAGGTCAACATTTTGATATTTTTGTAATCTAACCTGCAGAGGATAGACAATTATAATTGCTTGAGGAGAGTGGGCAAAGTAGTTTTCCACCACTGCTGCCTCTCATCATCTGTTCAGGCTTGTATTGCATTCCCTTCTGTTTTTGAAGGCCATCAAGCACCACTAGCCTGCTTGGCTTAAAATCTAGGAATAGTAGTGGTCAATGGGTATCCATGATAACATTAAAGGCAGCACGGTAGCACAGTGGTTAGCGCTCATGCTTCACAGCTAGAAGGTCCCAGGTTCGATCCCCGGGCCAGGATGGGGCCTTTCTGTGTGGAGTTTGCATGTTCTCCTTGTGTCTGCGTAGGTTTCCTCCGGGTGCTCCGGTTTCCCCTACCACTAAAACATGTACAATAGATCAGGATGAATGAGAGTGTGTTTGTGTGTATGAGTGTGGGACAACGGATGCAAATTAGCCCAAGGCTACAATCCGGAATGGTGTGTTTACATGCATGATTCTCATGTGTGTCCATTAACATGCACTGTCCCAACCAAATAAACAATACAAATAAAAATAAAGATGAAAATTAAGATAAGATAGTTCTTTATTGATCTCACGATGGAGAAATTCACTTGTTACAACAACTCTAAAGATAGAATCACACATGGGGATGCAAAAAAGTCTGGGTTAAAAATGTGCCATCTAGAAGAAAGTAAGTTTGCAAAAACAGGTAATAATGGTACTAAATTAAAATGAGAATGAGAATTTGGGCCATATATATCACCTAGTCCCACTTCACACCCTATGATTCAAAAGACCATGCTGAAGTGACAAAAATACAGTCAGTCATGTAGCAGTGGCCAGAGTAAGACCAGATATGAGTTGTATCAAAGTCTGACGCCAAGTATAAAAGTAGACGCTGTTTTATCTGTGTGACCTGGCATACATGATCAAAAAGTGAAATCATCAGAAATGATAAGCCAACGTTGTTCTGTTTAACTTAATTGACACAGACCAACCACCAAAGAGCGAGCAGTTTGTGCAGCGATGTCACGACCACCTATCGAGCCGCCCAATCAGCGTAGGGCATGGGGCGGGGCGATGACCGGAGGGTAGCAACAGTTGCCCCGGTGAAGGCTAGGCGCCATAGCCACGGTAGTCCTGGCGACAAGAACCAAGCAACGGGAGTCAACAACAACAACCTAAATCAAAGAGGTAAAAACTTTAACGATTAAAATTAACATCTTTGGATCGTACGCGAGGTACACAAAGTGAAATTAGGACATTTTGTTGTTTGTTTTACTTTACATTTGCGCTTCTACTAAGTCGTCTGCGTGTACGTATTTTTGTGGTCAAGCGTGTCCGTGCGGATGAAAGTGGTTGCTAGCTTCTTTCCGAGCGCAGACCGTTGTTATGGCGATGTCAGATCTTTGATAAGAGGACAAGATGGCGGGTGTGCCGTGTGATGTCAGTCCTATAGTTTTTGATCATTAGTTAAAATGTCGTGGTTATCTACTGTAGAAACTTGCGAAGAAATGCGTAAATTGACTTTCTTCGATGTGTCAGTGGAGTGGCGTGCGTTAGCTTGTGCAGATTAAAATGACACGTAGAAAGTTGCTCATGCAACGCAAGTTAACCATGAGTTGCTAGGTGGTGGAGGAAGCTGTGACTCTTGCTTTCCCAACTCTCTAGCAAGCTCTTTCAAAAACTACCCTAAAGACGACGTAACCAAGAGTTCAGTCGAAGTGTTAACTATTGCATACCATATGCTTTTGTTGTTGGAGATTTTTATTGTAGACTTGTGAATACTTAAAACTTTTGCCCTGCATGTGGCGAGTTCCTGTGTAAGCACAATGTGGCGATCATCTGATTGTGGCGTTGGCTTGTTTGTTAAAAGCAGGAGTGGCCTATGCTGAGGGAAGGCCCAATCTGACTGACATGTGTGAAATCATTTCTAGCATGTGGCTGCTACATAGAAGATTAATGTAACTAGCTAATCAAGGTTTGCCTCGTGTCTTTTGAGTTCAATCAAGTTGTACCGCAGTCCGCAGAATAAACCAAACGAAACAACTTGACATGATCAGTTATTCTCCACAATTCTAATCTTATCTTATTTACAACCACTCATTAGTCAGTTTACATAACGTGCACCTTAGTATATCGTCACAGAATCATACCTATATCATTTTTTATTCAAATGAACTAACTTACCGAGCTGCTGTACAATAATTCTTACATTTAAAGAGTAGTAATTTAAGTAATTGTCATCAATGTACCTCAACAGTAAATTATCTAAAACATTGAATCTACAAAAAATAAATCCATATGCTTTTTTAATGTGTTTATCTCAACTTATCAAAAGTATATGTATTATATTTCCAATAGGACATTCCTAACACTAAATGTTAATTAAATGTCTTTTCTTTTTTTTTCTCAAAAGAAGGTGCCTCAAATCAGCGGTTGCCATGGCGACTTCTGGATACTCTGAGGACCTTCAGCCTCAGCAGGCTAACACCATCACCATAGCAACACCGACAGCAGCCACACCCTCGTCCACAAAGAGCGCTCACTTCCTGCCAGACATCCCCCCAGCCTCCCGGACCATTTTATCAAGCAACCAGTCTGCCCTGGCACCAAAAAATGCCCAGGCCCCCCCCTCTCAGACACAGAAGTCAGTGGTCCTGACCAATCCCACCCAGCGCTATGTGACTAGTGAAGTTCAGCGGGCGACAACTCAAAAGAGCAATGACAGCAGCTCACCTCAGTACATCGTAGTTACAGTTACAGGTAAGTAAGGTAACAGTCGCAATCTCATGAAGTTACCAAATATAATGGCATTGGCAAGAAATGACATGCCCCATGAGCTCGATCTTGTTGGGTGAGATATTGTACTGTTACAATCTCTTCCTTGTTCCAAAGAATGACTGAATAATATTGTATTTGTAATAAACAACACCCGTCACCAGGCAGTGACAGAAGGTATCCAAGTTCTTTATCACTTTTTATTGTTGAGAAATGTACTCAAATAGGACATGAAAAGTTATTTTAAGGTCATTTTAGTTTTCAATTCATTGTAAATCAGTTGTGCCTCTGTGTGAGCCGTGTGCTGCATACATTTTATGGACAAAACTAATGGGCTGCATTTCATACAGTATGTACATTAGAATGTCCTCAAATTCATCTATTTGCTAAATGATTGATAAATGCTCTCTTTCTTCTTACTGGAATATCTACTCTAGTAATAGTTAAAGTAGTAAGAAACAAATGAATAACACAGAATCAACACACCGCTTAGGCAATTAATTTGGTACTTTAACATTCACTTTTAAAAATTAAAGTAAAGGCTGTGTCTGAGTTTATTTTGGGACTTTCTATTTGTAGATAATTTTGTCGCTGTACTATATCAAATGACAGTGTGCATACCCGTCCATCACAGCTGTGGTGTGTGTAAGGCCCAGGGCGCAGGTCTGCTGAACTGTATTGATCTAAACCTGATTTCTTTCATAGACATGGAGCCAAGACCAAAAAAATATCTAGATTTAACTTTGTGGTGCATTATAATCTTCCATGTGCAAGATTTTTGTTGTATGTTCTCAGTTCAGGAGAATTTGGTCCGAATGAAAACCATGTCTGACAGTACACTTGGACCATGTGAGCCATTTATTCAGCCCCACACAAAATCCCTCCTGTTAATTTTTAAAATGAATAATTTTAACAGTTAGTACTCATTTAATTATCAATAAAAAAGCTTATACTTCAATATACCGCAAGAAGAGTTATTAAGAATATCAAAATTGTTGTTTAAAAGATATGGAAAATAACATTAAGTACAACAAAGAATTGAAAAATGCTTGAGTTCAGTTTAATATCAAGTCAATTCTCCTTTTGTGCAACACATCAACCTACAATTTAAAAAATATCGCTTGATTATTGGTATTGAGAAAATAATGAGGTATTAATGTTTGTCAATATCACCCACCCCTAAAGTAAATATACAGTATACCAAGAGTTTATCATCTTGTTACTGACAATTTGCAGCTACCTGTAATTGTTTACATCAGCCTTTCTACAGTGAAAA
This sequence comes from Lesueurigobius sanzi, assembly GCA_900303255.1. Taxonomy (NCBI): domain Eukaryota; kingdom Metazoa; phylum Chordata; class Actinopteri; order Gobiiformes; family Gobiidae; genus Lesueurigobius; species Lesueurigobius sanzi. The sequence goes on from OMNZ01096693.1 coordinate 27,012, forward strand.
TTGACAGCTGTGCTTCAGTTTGGTGCATCTCTCCTGGTTGGAGTTTGTGCTCACTGTCCCTGATCTAATTCATTAAACTAAAGCCAATGTTAAGTTTTACAACAATTCTTCCTAGTAGCGTATTACTCTTTTTGCTAAAGTAAATATTTAGTTAGAAAAAGCAGGCCTTAGCCACACATTTATCCTCTCTCAGTCCCCTCTTTCATCCGATCTGCATGTTTACAAGATGGAGGGATTTCTCTCTCCATCTGGGGAGATTAGCTGTCCAAGGCTGCTGTTGTCCATGCAGCATATAAGGATGGAGGAAGTTGGAGCCAAGCATAAGATGTAAAATATGTTTTGTGGTGGCTGCTATTACGAGTTTGGAGCGATTTGTCGTGAGTACTCGGCTCTGTATGTTCACATTTGCTCATGTCTATCTTTTCTCCTCTTCCGCTCTTGTTCCCAGAGGGCTCAGTTCACTCCAATGACAGTCTGTCTGAATCCAGCCCGCCTGGCCCAGGGGTCCCCACTCAGGTCGTCCAGCCTGTGCAGTCCACATCGCAGCAGGTAAGGCCTATACACTCACGCACAACCTTTGTCATTTTATCTTGTACATAAGACACAAATATATATACAAATATTGATAACATAATATTGAATGTTCCAGCAGAGGTCAGTGTTGCAGGCCGTCTCACAGGCAGCAAAGAGGGCTCAGTCAGGCCTCTTAAACAGCCTGCACTTAAACCAGGAGGTAAAACAATAAGGATAATCAATATGCTTCAACTCTCTTGGCTTTCTTCAGTTATTTGGCCTAGCAAAATGAAAGCTGAACATAAAATATTGTTTTAGCAGCCCTTTGATGCTTACATTGAAGTAATAAACTCATAAAGAGGTGTGACTGTTTCAGGACTAACTAGTATGTGTAATGTTAGCAATACTAAATGACTGCAAACTCTATTTTCTGTACTTTTTGACTTTGTGCTCATACTAATCTCCCATTTATGTCTCTAAAGGTTTTGGCGGAAGCACTGCCTGCTTCAATACTAACAAAAACTAACAACTTTGATCATCTATTAAATTTGTTGCAGTTGTACTAGTCTTAATGTAATTCAGTAAAACTCGCTCGTCTCTCGTCAGGTGGAGCATGTGTATTCTGGTCAGGTGCAGTATGTTGAAGATGCCCCTTTCCCCGCATCCACCATGTGAGTTGTCATTCTATTTACCCTGTAACTGTACTCTACTACTTGGTATCTCACTCACTCTTCTCAACAATATTTTCTTTAGCCGTTCCAGCAACTTCTCTTTCTCCAACTCGCCTCTCTACTCCCAAACCCCCCCGACATCCTCCTCCAACTACTACGAAGCCACATCCAGCTCTGAGTCGGACATTCCCGGTGCCGTGGCCTCTCAGTCTGTCCCAGGGACAACTACAGGAGCCGGCTCTGCTGCGGGCGGGGCAGGCTTCGTCCTCCCAGGGGGGTTTGTGCTGGGAGCCGGGGCAGGGCAGAGCTTCTCAGGGTCTAACTCTCGGGCTCCACCTGCAACTGTAAGTTTCCCTCACTATATCACAGAGCAGCGCGTTATGTGGGTTTGCAGATATTGCATGAGCTGATGCCACCCTAGACAAGGGAATTTCTCCATTGTGAGATCAATAAAGAACTATCTTATCTTTATATTCTGTAACTAATACATTGTAGGTGCAGTGGTTGGTCGACAATTACGAAGGAGCAGAAGGTGTGAGCCTGCCCCGCTGCACTCTTTACTATCATTATCTGCTGCATTGCCAAGAGCAGAAACTAGAGCCTGTCAATGCGGCGTCCTTTGGAAAACTTATTAGGTCCGTCTTTATGGGTCTGCGCACAAGAAGACTAGGAACAAGGTAAGCAGATGGCATGCAAATCGATCAACATGCAGTCATCTCTGGGTTAAACAATTAGTTTTATTGTGTTTTAGAGGGAACTCCAAGTACCACTACTATGGGCTGCGGATTAAGTCAGGCTCCCCGCTGCTCAGACTGATGGATGAGCATCAGCACATGGCCATGAGGCAGCAGCCATTTTCACAGAAAACTAGGTAAAGTACCACACTCAGCTTTTGGCTAGTCACATGAAAGAGCAACGTTCCCAACTGAATGTCAAAACAAATGAAAACAAATTTCCTAGTCACGTTAACTTCTGCTGCCTGCCATCCTGTGACATAATCTGCACACCACTATATTGTTTTTTCGCTCACTATTTACATATCCTCAGTTGAGTGTATGTGTCAACAACAAACACATTTAAATATATGGATGTATGTGGGTGATACAATGATTGAGCCTTATTCAACAGGATAAAGCCACTTCAGAAGACACAGGGGGTTGCCAATGGGACATCAGGTGTGGCAGGTCAGCCACAGGCAGCTGGACTGTGTGATATTTCAGCTCAGGTTCAACAGTACCAGCAGTTTCTTGGTGAGCAAATCTGTAATAGAAATATGTAATTTATAATGCCTATTTCTTTAGTTTTTACTAAATAAAGAATATTTTTGTAAACCTGGCTTCACTGCACCTAAATGACCATCGATGCTCTCTTTTATTTATCCTCTCATCACTCTGCTGTTCTTTTCCTACCATTAACAGAGGCATCACAGGCACTGCCAGAGTTCTTGGATATCGATTTACAGGGTCAAGCGCTGCCTGAAGGAATCCTCATGGAGCACCTCAAGGCCTTTCAGAGTCTCTACAGAGAGCACTGTGAGGCATGTGTCCCCCTATAAGTTGTTTTTTTAATTAAAAGGATTCGTCAATAATTAGTCATTTGTGTTGTGTGGTCACAGGCTATTATGGACGTGATGATCAATCTTCAGTTCACTCTTGTGGAAACACTGTGGAAATCCTTCTGGAGGTTTAGTCAAAATGACACAGAATCTCTCAACCTGTAAGTATAAGTATAGGCCCAGTTTAATCAAAATACAAATGCATTTACAGTATGTAACATATACTGGATTCTTTTTTTTTCTTTAGACACAATGAATCTGAGAAGCGGCTGCCTAAGGTCTGTCTGGTGATGCTGTGTAAGTTTGAGCCAGTCCTTTGCTGGACCAGAGGTTGTGACAATCTGCTCTACCAGACTCTAGTGGAGATTCTTATTCCTGATGTACTGAGACCTATTCCCAGTAAGTGCTTTCCCACAGTGAGCATGTTATTACAAATTCATTTTGATACTTATGTAACCATCATGTATCTACATTTCCCCCACTTCTGTGTTAGGTGCCTTAACTCAGGCCATTCGCAATTTTGCTAAAAGCTTAGAAAGTTGGTTGTCCGGTGCCATGATGAACATCCCTGAAGAAATGGTTCGCATTAAGGTACTCCGATGTCCTATTCTTTTACCTCATCTGAATGTGTTACATCCCAACAGTCACAAACACAATGTTTTTATTATTTTAAACTAGGTTGTTTGTGTGAACTCATTTTCCCAAACCCTGCGTCGCTACACCAGCTTGAATCATCTGGCCCAAGCGGCACGCGCCGTGCTCCAGAATTCAGCCCAGATCAACCAAATGCTATCGGACCTGAACAGAGTGGATTTCACCAATGTCCAGGTTTGAGTCTTGGATCTGGTTTCACTCGTGTTTGTCGTTTGTCTGCTCACTGGTGTCTCTTGTGTCCCTCACAGGAGCAGGCGTCCTGGGTGTGTCAGTGTGATGACGCCCTGGTTCTACGTTTGGAGCAGGACTTTAAATCGACTCTCCAGCAGCAGAACTCGCTGGAGCAGTGGGCCTCGTGGCTGGACAGTGTGGTCACTCAGGCCTTAAAACCTTTCGAGAACAACCCCGTCACTTTACCAAAGGCAGCCAAAGCCTTCCTGCTAAACTGGTCCTTTTACAGGTAACTTTATAGAGCCATAATAACAGTGACGTGCACAGAGGTTTTATAGGGCTATTGCTCAGGTGGCATGAAGGGCTCTCATGTGTGGTGCAGGGGATAAAATTTTACCTTTCACGCGGTCGGTCCGGGTTCAATTCCAGGCTGATCGCTGCTTATTTTTATTTGTTCTTACCCCTATTAATATACTTTAGGTTGATTTTCGTTGTATATTAATGAGTATTTGATTTGATAATATCCGTGGCATAGGTGCCAATTTATGTTTTGTCAAATAAAAAATTTAAAAAAGCAAGCCACAAGCGTGATTCAAACTCACGACCCTTTGCTTTAAAGTCAGACGCCCATCCAATGGAGCTAATCGTCCACAGGTACAGCACCGGCTCCAGTTACAATATATTGCTAATAATAACTGCATTATTTACATGCGTAAGTGTAGTCTAAAACTCAACCATGAAAGCATGAGATTTAACTTCGCGCCCGGGGGGAGGGCCGGGGGGGGTACATGCCGCTTTGCCATTTTTGGCAAGGGGCATACCCTCGCCATCACGAGAAGCCTCCAGGGCTACAGCGCCAGGAGTAGAAAGGCCGCTGCAGTAAGCACTGAAGCCGAGGCGCGGGTGGAGCTGTCTGACTCTGGACTCCTCTCTCGGGCACCCGCTACTGCCACGCCCCCCATAGTGCATAGAGCTGTTGGTCTATGTGCGCAAGTGAGGTCATTAAAATGGTAAGAAACTAATTATTTTGATTTTGGTTTATTGAATATATTAGTCCAATTGTTGATATTATAATATCGTGAAAAAAAAATAAAAAAGGGCAACTTCCTCAAAAAGGGCTGTTGCCCGGGCAACTTTAGCAATAACGTGTGCACGTCACTGCATAATAACCTAATATTAAAAAGTGGACACTAACTGCTGTCTATCTGCTCCACCAGTTCAATGGTTATCCGGGACCTGACTCTCCGCAGTGCTGCTAGTTTTGGCTCCTTTCACCTGATCCGTCTGCTCTACGATGAGTACATGTATTACCTTATAGAGCACAGAGTGGCCAGGGCCAAGGGGGAAACTGCTATTGCTGTGATGGGAGAGGTACATGTGTTATTTAAAAATAGTTCTCAAAATTGTTACTAATACATATTATTTTATTTTTCATTTTAGTTTGCCAGCACAGTAAAGAGACATCACTCACCAGAGAAAGGTAATGGAATATTGTTTAGTGAATTGCTTTCTGGATTATTCTGTCTTTTCTTAACTATGTCAAAGCATGCGTTTTAAGAAATTGCACTTTCAAATAAACTAATCTAATCTAATACAGTATCTTGCTACGTCACAACTAAACTATGGTAAAAATCTAAATGTAAACATTTCAGTTTATTTCTTAGCTACCGTGCATATTAATAAACATCACTGTAAATGTGCCAGAATTAGCCAAAGGGCTATTTTTCATCTGTAGTCCCTGAACCAGCCCAAAGTGCACACTCATTTTGGTTGGCTCTCAGGCGTCTTGCCGAGTTGGAACACAGCACCAAAGATAGTACTTTTTACTACAAGTTTAATAATTATATAACCTCAATATCTTACATTTTAGCACTTCCAACCCTAAATGATTGTGTGGTTCCAAGGTTAAATCTCTGGTAAGAAACTGAATGTTTCACTGCATTGACCACCGTCTCTGGGCCTCGATGTCATATACACTTAAACTGTTTAAAAAGGTTTGGACACCCCTGCCATAGACAGACAACATTGCAGTAACAAACATGTCATGACACAAGTCAATAAAAGCAGCATGTCACCAAATATGCTCCTAATGGTCACTAAAGGTGCCCACACACTAGAGGATTTTTAATCTTTTGAGACTAAAGATCTGTGCACAGACCACATACACTTAAGGACAGACATGAGGACAGACATGAGGACACACGAGGAGTCCCACCACAGATCATGGCATGAGAGAAAGTTTATATTGAGCCACACCTCCTCAGAATAAAAATCTGGCTAAAAATCCTCTAGTGTGTCCAGCTTTAGGCATAGGGCTGGGTATCATTTTTTTTTTCTCGATACTAGTACTTTAACGATACTTGGTAAATGATAATGATACTGACCTGAATGATACTTTTTTCGATACCTATACTAAATTATGTCTTCTACACAAAAAAGTAAATATCTAATAATAAGTTGGATAAGTTTAAATGACCCAAATTCAATTCTTCCGCTTATCCGTTGCTGGGTTGCAGGGGCAGCAGTCCAAGCTGCCCGGGTCACATTGCACCAGTCCCTTATGGCTCCTCCTGCAGATGGTGGGTCCACAGGAGGATGGCCCCATGACACTCCTGTTATGCCCCTGGTAGGGTCTTTCAGGTGCTCAATCTCCTCCACCACGATTAGGTGGCGGTTTGAGGAATCTTGTTTATCTAAATTTGAGCTCTTTTGATGAGTTGATTTATAGTTGTGTTGTGTAGAACCATAAAACAGAACTATAATGGTAATTTATTCAATAAAATACTGTTTTTATCATGTATTTGAGCTGAAACACCTACGTCATTTTCTTTAGTGGATTCTCAAGACCCACCAGGCATCAAAATTTGCTTTCTAAAGAAAAATATTTTTTCGGTACCAATTTATTTTTCGATACCGGTAGTACCTTAATTATTACGGTACCCAGCCCTACTAAGGCAGATGATACTATTTCCACAATTGGTTATTAAAATAAAGCACATGGAAGTAAAAACTACATGAAAGTCAGAGGACATATTTTTGGAGGAATTTTTCACCAGTAAAAACTCTTGCTAATGCTTGTATTTTATTCTTCATTGGGCGAACTTT